>OZ035827.1:318780-458780 GCA_964034765.1 Knipowitschia caucasica | reverse complement strand
ATGTCAGAGGACTTTCACTTCTTCTCACTGTGGCTGTTTAAAATATGAGCCACTACAGTTGTTATTTTGGTTAGTTGCTTAGCTGCAAATATTAAATATCCATTCATCTGCTGCTTGGTAGCAAGCTAACTAGCGCTTGCAACCTCTATTCAATTTCTTACTTTTTCTTATAAACTTTAAAACCAGCCTATGTTAATTAACATACATTTACCTTTGGCTAATGCAGTCCAATTATTGTGAAATCCATAGCTAGTGTATAATTTTCATGCATGTTGCAATAACTAATGTTCTCGAGTGTCCTAATGTGTCATGTGTTGTTTGAGTCTTTTACAGGTGTCAGACTGTGTTGAAGGTGTTCGACAGGTAAGAATCACACTCTCACACATTGATTGTTTCTTCTGTATTATTATGTGGTTTTTCGAATAAACCTTATTTGGTGTATTCTCTTGAAAACATTCTTTTTCTCAGATTGTTCATGCAACTCACTCAAGCATGAGGGAAAAAGAACAACAAGGGGAAAATGCCCCCCTCGCGAAGAATGCAACATGTGTACCAGTATACAGGGGTAAGTCAGCTTTCAGGGGCTAATTTGTGTCCATGTGCAAAACAAATGCACATTTGCAATTGTTTTTTTACATGGCTTTACTCCAATGACCAAAGCCTTATCCCAAGTTTTCTAGACAGAGTGTCTTCCAGTGTTCAAGCGAGGGTGCAGTGCCTAAGGTTTGTATCCCCTGGTGATGGATTCGAGTGGTTGAGGGCATTACTAGAAAGTTATGTGTTGGTTATATCACTTTGCAACATTATGATGAAACTAAAACATGTTCCACATTTTCAGGGGCTGTGCTTGGACCTTGTTATGAGAGACTGCAGACAAGAGAGGACCACATGTTTGGAACACCTCAACATTCATTAAATGCATTCTTCTGCCTTTCAGATTGTGTTTGTACATCTGGGGAAACCTAGAGTTGTGGCGTGTGCCTGTTTATTACGGATCCAAACATAGGGCTACAATCATGTTTTTTGTTACTTTGCTGAATGTTCAGACTTAGTGTTCTATAACACTGTGCCCTGTGTGCTTGAACGTGTACTTTGATGTAGGAAACATGATTTTTTAATGCAGCTCCATTTGACAAATAATGACTGATATCCTTTACTACGTTGTTTCTCAGGTTTTTGACTGCTGTGTTTATCGTGTATTGCCCAGAGTCAGAACTAAACATTGGATAAAAGCCTGCATTTCAGTTTCACAAGGCTAAAATCTGGAACGGTCTTCCTGGGAAATGTGAGACCAGGCTTCTTCTTTGACAATGTTTTAAATCCCGGTTTAAAAACACTTCTGTTTCTGCTTCAATGGCGATTTTATGAGAGATTTTATTTTTTATCTTTTTAATTTACTGTCAATATTTATAATTGTAATGCCTGTTTTGATTGTTTCTATTTTTGTTTCAGTGTTTGAGTTTCCTTTGTTTTGACTGTGCTATACAAATAAACCTTGCCTGCCTATTGCAAAAAGTAGTCTCGACCCGTAAGTGATTCTGCAGAGGATAAGTAGTTTCAATAGAAACTGTAATGGGGAGTCATATCAACGTCAAAAATTTTGGTCATATAAGACGTCGAGAGGCTTCGTCGGACCCGACCCCGGTTCTGTACCACATTTCAACTTGAATGAACGTGGCCGCGATCGTCTTTGAAACGTCCAGATAAGTCCAGATGACGTTGAAATGACAGTGTTTTGCATCTGCTTGTTAGCGGGAACAACGGAGCAACGAACGTCATATGAAGGCAATATTTTGGTCATATAAGACGTTGCTAGGAGTCGGACCACGACGGTTCTGTACCCCATTGCACCTTGAAAGAACGTCAGATGACGTTGGAAAATTACGTTGTTTTTGAATCAGCTAGCTTAGTGGGAACGACTGAACCGAACGTCATATAAAACGTAATATTTTGGGCATATGAAGACATTGATAGGACGTCAGACCCGACCGGTTCCGTACCACATTCAAAACCTTGAATTGACGTGCCATCCAGTAACATTTGGAGGTTGATGGTGACGTCGGGAGGAAACGACGTCGAGGAACAACGTTCATTCAGCACCCACCAGTGACCTTATTCGACGTTCCAAATTACGTTGATTCAACGTATCGGCTTGCTTAGTGGAAGTCCATGTTGAGGACGCCACTGCTTTGAGTCACAAAGAGAAAGTGAAAAGTGTGCCCTTGTGCTGTTTGTGCTGGAGAAGAAGAAAGCTGTGCAGGAGTGGTTGCGGTTCAGCCCGGTCCGCAGGCAACATCATCAAGCCAGGAAAGCGATGACTTTTACTATAGGTCTGCTGAGCCAGATCAAGGCCTTACATAAGAAACTCTATACTGCGGGACCTGGTAGTTAAAGGCACAGTATCGAGACTTGATATAACCATCAATATTGGTATCACATGGCACCAATAAGCAAGAAAATGCGGTTGCATTTTGTCTAATATGAATGTGCAAGTTGATACCAATCAGCCACAATCTGTATTATTTTTAAATAATTGTTACCTGTTAATGAGCCATGGTAAATGAGCATGATATAGTCTACATCAGGCATGTAAAGTCATATACATCAGAGGGCCAATAACACAAATTTGCTGCGAGCCGAGGGGCCGGATGGTTCAATGTTTATTATACTCATTGCCTGTCAGCCTATTTCAGACAGGTACTACCATATTGCCAGCGTTTTGATTGATTTTTATAGATTTTTAGGACCCAAGACTATTGTTTATTGTGTACTTTATGACTATCTGGAAATCCGAAACCCGATTCTGAAAGAATTTGCCTGTCTACTTTCATCAGCAAAAAGAATTTTGTTTTAGCTTGTATATCCCGTTGAGTAGCGAGGGAGTTTTACTGAAATCACCAAAAAAGCTGAGAAAAAGAGGCCACAATAAAGGCATTAGCTGTTTTCAAAACCATTCAGCGAGCGCTGCTGCCACCTGCGGGCTCGATTCCAATATGCTCTTCAAGCTTATCCCCCCAAACACATATTAGAATAAAATAGACATCTGGAACATGAAAATAGCGGAAAACGCAATTGCGTAATAGTGCGTCAATGGCAGGCAACGGGCCATGTAAATTCATTTGCGGGCGGGGATTTGGCCGCGGGCTTGACTTTGCACAAGTGGTCTACATGATAGGTCAGTGGTCCATTTTATACTTGCTCTTGGAATGATTTACTTATACATCAATTGATGTGTCGCTTCTTGAGACAATAACCTTGGTCTTCATGGTTGCTGTCTGTTAAAATCTTGTAGTTTTTTTTTTTTTTTTTCCGAATTTCAGCTCTGTTGTGGACTGGTGAGAAAGCTTGTCTCCTGAGCCCCGTCCACCCAAGAGTTGACAACACCCCCCAAAAACATGCTGATGCACCCATACTGAGAGTGACGGGGCCAGGTGAAACGTCACGTTCCACACCTTGAAGACCTTCCAAGTAAGTTTTTTGTTAATCTGTCATTTTTGTGTGATAAGGGTTTCTGCGGGGGGCATATAAAAATTTTCGGTGATTAAAAGGACAACTAAGCACAAATCAACTTTTTGAGGGGCTTATAACTGCCGATAAATATTGTTTCTTATTGCGCTCTCTACATTGTCTGGTAATAATTTTCTTGGACATTTTAGTGCCAAAATAGATAAACTCTCACTTTGAAGCCTAAATACCGCTGTGTAGCGCCCTCTCTAAATTTATTCTTTGGCTACACTACATTTGAATTTTCGGTGCCGCGTCCTCCCCATTTGCTCTGCCAGCATGTTGTATCGGTCCGCGCTCTGTGATCGGCGGTATAAAAGCCAGCCAGAGTCTCGCAACGCCCCCTGTGCGAGTTAGAGTTGGAATACGGGCGAGCCGCTTTTAACATCGATTTCAGGTTAGCAATTTATTAGCATAGTATTTTAGAAGTTTTTTAGCGCAGCGTTTCTCGTGTGTAGTTAACTGTAGTCAGGTAGTTTCTGTAGCCGTTTTGTGGGACGTTGGAAGCACAACATGCCGGTCACGACGCGGCCAGGGAGCGGGAGATGAGGAGGGAAGACCCGAGACGGGGATTTGATCTTACAGGCCCCGCTGTGAGAGCCACTGCACTCACATCCCCGACCTCTCCGTCTAAATAATGACAACCGAGCAGAGACCGCTCACCCACAACTCCCCCTCCCCGCGTCTCCCAACGCCTCTCGCCACGCCTCCTTTCTTCCTGGAGTTTTTTTTACTTTTTGGGATAGTGGGGTGGAGTAAGATCTGGATAGGGGTGTTTAGTCGCTTCTTTTTTAAGTGAAATTTGTCCAAAAATAAGCCTTAAATATATTTACATTTTTGCATTAAAGTAGATTCAAAACTGGCATTTAACTGGAAAATGTATAAGGGGAAATTATGACATGCGCGACGCCTGTATTAACCTTTAACACGCAAAACTCACCCCCCCCCCCCCCCCCCCCCCACCCCCCCCCACACCCCCTCTTGCCATTATTAGCCTTCTTATGCTTGTGTGATGTCATCCATTCTAATGCATTGTAGTGACTTTCCTTTTTTTCATCCTTGTCATGGTCATATTTCTATTACTTTAAAGGTGTGAAAATCGGGTCGCGATGATGTCACTATCTCATCCAATAGTTGGAGACGGCACAAAAACTTGTACCCACCTCGCCAATGGTCTGGCTCGGGTGTAATGATGGGCTCTTTGATTTGAAGTCCTCCTCAAGGGTCAACCTGAAAGGGGGCGTCAGCAAATTGGATCCTAATGCCGAGCGTCGGCAGGCTCTCGACCCGAGGAACTATTCAAGCTCTGCAAGGTAACTTATTCTTAGAGTTTTTGGGTTGTCTTCCAGTTTTGATTGCATTATGCAGGAGGGAGGATGAGCGGGGGCTATGGGGAGAGGAAGAGGTTGGCGAGTCGGGGACGGGATGCTTAAGCGGATGAATTGGGTGGAATCGTTGTTCTGTTCCCACTGATGCTGTTGTTAAAACAGTTTCCGGTACGGCCATAGACGCTGATGTGAGAAAGTCCATTCAATAGTCGAATTTCGGAGCTAAGACACCAGGTGAAGCGCAAAAGTTTGTAATTGTTTTAAGTTTTTGTACTTGCACTTTTGCGGAAGTGCGTTTAAAGTTTGCACTAGATTTTGCCCTGTTAAAAACTGTACCCTCTTACCTCAACATCCTCTGGGATTTGTTATTTATCTGAATTAGAAAATAACGTTTGGCTTTTGATTAGATGCACATTAGTCTGTGTTAATTGCCATACACATGTTTGCATATATATATATATATACCTCTTTATTTATATATATAATTACCTGTTTCTATATTAACATATATTTCAAATACATTGTAACATTTTAAACTATAAAGGCGGGGGGGGGGGGAATTTTTTTGGTCCACTCTAGTTTTACTGGCTGTGATTTTTGAAGTCTCTCGTTCAAATGGAATGGGGCAGCGCCGGCTGGCGCATGCCAGATGCGTTTTTCCACAATTTTTCTTGTGGGCGGGACACTCGCGGCCAATTTGGATTGTTCCAGGTAGAGCACATTTTTTTTGGACATTATTTAGAACGCGGAGATAGGCGTGACTCTGTCGTTAATCTATACAGTCTATGGAAAAAAAACACATCTGCGCTGGAGACTTCAAAAATTCACAGCAAGGTAAAACTAGGTGGACCAAAAAATTCACCCCCTCAGCATTGACACAAATTGGAACGGCGCTTTGGCCAAGAGCCAAACTTTTGTTCAGCCAGTAAAGCGTTTTTGAGGAGGTCTGCCAATGGGAATATGTTAGTATTGGCTCATTTTCTCTCCACTCTCTCTACTCAGCTGTTTTTGTTAGATGCATTAGTTTAGCAGTTGTTGCCATCCTTGTTGTTTTACACCGCCTACTCTTATTTAGGTATAAATAGACTTGGCATTTTTTGTTTCCTTCTTTTGTTGACTAGTTTTGTTGAGTTTGTTATTTTGGCACAACTGGGCGACGCCACTCCCACCATTGTTATTCCTTTTTTTTCGTTTAGTTTTATAAAAAGGAAATTGCCAAAACCCACTGTGAGTGACTCCGGCCGGCTGAGTGTATACTGAGACGCTGCGCAAACATTTCCAGGCTATTAGCAGCAACGCAACTGACCAGGGCTCCTAATGCAAATTTTCCAGCGTTCATACAAGGTTGAAAAAACTATGTAGTTCTAGCGCTCACCACTGCCGGCCAGTAGTGGTAAGAAAGAAACAACCCCCCTCCTGGCCAGTATACCCACTTCTGTGCCAGCCTCGCCGAGCGCCAACATCATTTCTGTAATATTAACAGCAGTTGATGAAAATGGAATGAAGCTCGGACAAACTTTGCAGAGGTCTCGTTTGGATGACCGAAGGAGTAGAATTATCCTCTCTGCCGAGCTCGAAGCCCACAAGCTAGTTTGTGTCCCGCCGCCATTGTTGTTTGTTTTCCGCTACTGTGCATGTTCCAAAATTTACGTGCGGGGAGCTGCAGCTGCGGGGAGGATGGGGGTCAGCTCATGCAGGAAATTCACACCTTTTTCCCCTCACGCGGGTGTGAAAGAGAACCCGCTGAGCCGAGTATCTTGGTTGTCCCACTCTGCAGGTCTGGATCTGAATTCTTACGTTTTTCCCTCCCTGGAACACAGTCTTCGTCCTGAGGGTTAGTAGCAACAGACCATCCAACTATAGTTTTTTATGCCACATTGTCTCTGTGTAGCTGTCCTCTGTTTCAATTATTGTTTCATCTATCCTGGTATAACAAAATTGGGGGTCGGGGGCCTCGTCCAGGGATACTTTGAAACAATTCATTGTCTCCTTGTGGTCTAGTGTATTAGAGAGGGTGTGCCCAATCCATGGTGTTCGTTTTACAGATTTCATTGAGGGACTCCCACTTTTCAGCCATCTTCCAGGTTCAGTAGAACTCAACCTTCGTGGTGTAAGCAACAACAGGGAGATGCCTTCTCATCACGCAAGGGATGGCCGGATGTTTTGCTGGTCACTCCGTATGCTGTAGGAGCTTCCAGCATATTCACATCGAGGACCTGAGGCGGCCTTCGGATCCCCCAAGGTGTGGTGAAAGACGTAGTTGGTGTTCACTCAGCTTCTTGTATTTTACAACATAAGGACAGAGAAATGGTAGTGGTCATTGATGAGCATGGTATTGGTATAAGAGAAGTTGGGAGCCCGTGTCACCAGGCTTATACCGAAGCTCGTTGACCATACGCCTTCTTGTCCAAATGCTGCTTCATTTCGGTCTGGAGAAGCCGAAGACCAGCTGGGGAGCAACGCTAGTTATAAACGCATACCCAAAGTGTAGTGACATACTCTGGGATGTTTTTGGACAGGGTATTTGAGGTTTAATGAAGGTGCTCTTTTAGATAACCTTCAAAGGCCCTGGGGCGCCACGGTGGTCTGAGTGCGATAGCACTCTCGCTATCATGCAAAGAAGGTCCTGGGTGCGTATCGACCGGTCGGACCAGGGCCTTTCTGGAATGGAGTTTGCATGTTCTCCCGTGTCTGCGTAGGTTTCCTCCAGGTACTCCGGTACCCCTACCACTAAAAATATGTACAAATAGGTATGGCATGCGCCTTCTTACTGGCGACCCGCTCCCATCTCTGAGTGGATGCGGAGAGACAAATGCCCAAACTAACAATTGTAAACCGCTTTGAGACTCTGATGTGCAGTGAAAGACGGGTTTATAAATAAAGATTACTTACTTACTCAGACTTCTGGCCAAGACTAGTGGGCTGGGCTGAACCTTCACCACTCCTGCAAGCTTCTCCAGCAGCAAACACCAGCACAAGGGGCACACTTTCACTTTCTTTGTTGACTCAAAGCCAGTGCATCCTCAACCATGGACTTCCCACTAAGCAAGCCGACGTTTGAATCAAGTTAATTTGAACGTCGCATATAGGTCACTGGTGGGGTGCTGAATGAACGTTTTCTCGACGTCGTTTCCGACGTCACCTCAACCTCCAAATGTTTCGTTGTTGGATCGTCAATTCAAGTTTGAATGTGCGCCCCTACGGAACGGTGGGTCTGACGTCCTGATCAAGGCTCATAGGACCACAATATTGACGTTTATATGATCGTTGTTTTCAGTCCGTTTCCCACTAAGCAAGCAGATGTCAAAAAACGTAATTTCAAGTCATCTGGACGTTCATTCAAGGTTGCAACTGTGGTACAGAACCGGTCGGTGTCCGACGTCCTATCAACGTATTATATGGACCAAAATATTTGCCATCTATATGACGTTCGTTTTCCGTTGTTCCCACTAAGCAAGCCAGATGTCAAAACACTGTCCTTTCAAACGTCATCTGGACCGTTATCTGGACGGTTTTTTCCCCCAAATGACGTCGCGGCCCCGTTCATTCAAGGTTTGCAATGTGGTACGGAACGGTCGGGTCCGAGTCCTCTCGACGTCTTATATGACCAAATATTGCCGTTTATATGACGTCCATTTCAGTTCTATAGACCTACTTAACCTCTGCAGAATCACTTACTGGTCGAGACTACTTTTTGCAATAGGGCAAGGCAAGTTTATTTGTATAGCACGTCAAAACAAAAGGAAAACTCAAAGCACTGAAACAAAGATCGAAACAATCAACAAGGCATTACAATTATAAATATTGACAGTAAATTAAAAAGGATAAAAAAATTAAAAATCTCTCTTATAATCTTCATTTGAAGCCGAAACAGAAGTGTTTTAAACCTGGATATTTAACATTGACAAGAAGGAAAGCCTGTCTACATTTTCCAGGAAGGACGTTCCCGATTTTAGCCTTGTGTAATCTGAAATGCAGCTTTATCATGTTTAGTTCTACTTGGGCAATAAACATAAAACCCCGCATACAAAAAAACCTTAGAACAACTGTAGTAGAAGGATATCAGTATTCTTGCCAAATGGGAAGCGGATTAAAAATCATTGTTTCTCTACATCAAAGTACAAGTTAAAGAAACAGGGCACCTGTTTTAAGAAACTACTGTATGAACGTTATATGCCAAAGTAAAAAAAATGATTGTATCACTATGTTTGGATCAGTATTAAAACAGGCTACCACGCTACACTCGAGGTTCCCCAGATGTAAAACACACTTTCTGAAAGCAGAAGATGCAGTTATTTGAATGTTGGAGGTGTTCCAACATGTGTCCTCTCTTGGTCTTCCAGTCTCTCATCACAAGGTCCAACACAGCACCTGAAAAATGTGAACATGTTTAGTTTCAACATAATGTGGCAGAAAGTGATATAACAAACATAACTTTCTATAATGCCTCAAACCCCCTCGATCCATCAACCATGTGATACAAAACCCTTGGCACTGCACTCGCTTGAGACACGGAAGGGACTCTTGTCTGAGAAACTTGGGATAAGGCTTTGGTCATGGATAATTCCATGTAAAACAACCAATTGCAAATGTGCATATGTTTTGCACATGGACACACATGAGCCCTGAAAGCTACTTACCCTGTAAATTTATCGTACACATGTTGCTCATTTCCGAGGGGGCATTTTCCCACTTGTTGCTCTTCTTCCATCATATTGAGAGAGTTGTGAACAATTGAGAAAAAGATGTTTTCAAAGAGAAAAACACCAATAATGGTTTATTCTAAAAACAACATAATAATACAGAAGAACAATCAATGTGTGAGAGTGCTTATTCTTACCTTGAACACCTTCAACACAGTCTGACACCTGTAAGACTCAACACACATGACACATTGGAATAATCTCAGAACATTAGGGTTATTGCCACAATCATGAAATTATTACCTCTATGGATTCACAATAATTGACTGCATTAGCAAAGTAAATGTATTTAATTAACATATGGCAGGTTTACAGTTTATAAGAAAACGTAAGAAATGAATAGAGTTGCAAGCGTAGTTAGATTGCTACCAGCTGCTGAATGCGATACTTAATATTTGCCAGCTAACAATAACAAAAAGAACAAATGTACGTGGCTCATTTAAACAGCCCACAGTGAGCAGAAGGGAAGTCCTCTGACATTGAAGCCAGCCACCGAAGACATAAATCATTTTATTAAACAAGCAATACATGAACATTAAAACTCTCTTTCTGCAGCAGGTAAACATCTGTGTGCTCTATGGTCCCACATGGTCCCCCATCCCCCTCCCCCCTCCCCACATGGTCCCACACCTGAACTCAACTCCAAAACTGATGACATCTCAGGTGTCTACATGATGGGAGTGTCCCAATATTAAAGTGATCTCCATGTTTTTAAAACTTAGTTTTCTAAAGTATGTTGTCTTTTTGCAGTTTATAATAACCATTGTGAAATATACAGTAACTTTGATAATAATTGCATTATTATTTTAATAATCAAGAATCTTAACCTTTTTTAACACTAGTTTGTTGGACAGTCTAACCTACAGAATTCTAAAGTAGCTAAAAATAGTGTGGAAAAATATGAAACAAACAATATCATATTTTTACACTTTAATTAAAAACTAAAAAAAGGTGTCTCCCTTTCAGCCTGAGCAGTGCAGCCCGTTATTATTATAGATTCATGCACTGGCAATTCAAAATACAGGGATAATATACAACTATACTTTAACAAATTCCACGTTTCGTGAGTAAACTAACTTAATTTCTGTTCCAACTCTTTTCAATGTGGAATGATAATCTTATCTAAAATGTCAGACTGTGTACTTACTAGAGCGGGTGATTCCAAGTAAATAAGCAGGGGCAGCGACAAGGTACAATTCAACGTCTGGGAAGGCCATTGCTTTACCGTCAAGATGCACACCACGTCGATTAGACGTGTAAAACCGGCCTCGACCGACTCACAGGTCAGGCTGTCACCTAGTATAAGTGTGCGTCGGTTGTTTTAGGGATGTTCTCTATTATTTTTTTCACAGTAGTCCGAAAAAAATTGCTGGCGTGCGTGTAGCGGTTGCGGAATGACGACTTCAGTCGCACCGGCGCAGGTTCAAATCCCGGTCGAAATGTTTGACTTTTCACTTTATAGGAACAATTTTTCTGTTTGGTTAAAAACGAATAAACACTCAACATAAGGGATTATGTAGTGGCTAATATATAAAACTTGTGAACCATGCATTTGCATTAAAATCTCAAATTGCTCACCCTTATTTCAACTGAGATTGTTAGCACAACAAATGCCATTCCCTTCACAAGTTTTTTATTAGCCACTACGTCATCCTATGTTGAGTGCTTTATAGTCTTTAACCACACAGGAAAATTGTTCGCTTAAAAATCGAACCAAATATGGTAAAGATAATGATACACACACAGCTAAACCACCTAACAACAAAAACAACACACACACACCAAAACACAAAAAAAACACAACCAACAAAACACAGTGGACTTGAACACACGTTATCCAAGGCTGCAACCATTTGCTTAATCCACTACGTACCGTCAGGCTTACACTAGATTGCTTCAACAGCCTATATAATTGTGATTGCTAGTTCAAGAGTTACTGCTGTCGGAAGGGCGATGACCTGTTTTTTCCAGTCTAGAGGAGGTCGGATTGGACGTCATATCCACGTATATGGGAGGGGGGTGTGTGTTGTGGTGTGTGTGTGTGGGGCGGGGGGTCATTGTTTTTCGTCCAGCTGCGCACCTTGCCACAGACGTCGTTTGGACAGTAAATAAACAGTCACGACCGGATCGACGCGATATTGGACGTGATCTGGAGGTTGAGTGGACGTCGGCATGGGTTTTTTTCCTCAGTGGGTTCATGGTTAATGGAGTTTTTCGTGTGCACCTTTGTGCGACTTCTCGGGGGTGGGGTGGATAAGGACTAGAGTGCTGTTTTATCTCCAATGTGGGAAGAGAGAGTGCAAAGGACTTTCGACTTGAAGTTGGTACCTTGATCACTTTGGATGACCCCTTGGCAGACCAAACATGAGACAACTTTACCCAGAGGCCCTGACGATGACGTACAGAATTTCCGCAGGCAATGCTTCGGGGTACCTGGTGGGATGCACATAAATTGAGAGCAGAAACCGATTTTACAGTCTTAGTTTTTGGAACGGTCCCACACAGTCAATATTAACCTTTTATTATTACTGGGATCCTCACCCCGGTATATGTTATTTGAAGCTTCTCTATTTTTGTGTAAAGATTATACTATTAGTTAATGACTTGACAAAGACCACTCCCATTCGGTGACCTCAAAGGATAATGCCAACACATGCAGCTAAAATCGTAAAATCGGACGATATTATTTCAAAAGTTTGGTAATAGGAATGGCAACGATCTCTCTATTTTAGTCTGATGTTGGGAACCACTTCAGAGTCTTCGGTTGAAGACATAGAGGTGCCTAGTTAGACAATGAAATAGAGTAACATTTGTAAAAGTTCAAGATATATTATTTTAGACTGAACGTGGAAAAAAAACTTTCCCCCATTTCTCCAATTCAGAGGGAAATCGAAGGACACTGAAGGTAAAAGGGGTAATGATTATTCAGTCAAAGGTATATCATTTAAATTTTTCCGACTTTAGTCTGATGTTGGGGAAAAAAACCCTCCAGGTTAAGTAAATATTTTAAATTATGCTTCTACCATAACAGATTGAGTTTGCTTGGATTGATTACAGTTAATTGAATTCTCCAACCATTGCTGTTTCTTTTATTTCTTGTTGGCCTTTTTCTATTTCTGGGGCTCTGTCTCAAGCCTGAAGAAAGACAAATTCTTTCCATTGCCACTTACCCCAACCAACCCCTGTTTTATATTTGGAATAAAATGGATGGGCAAAAAATTGGAAAATTCATGCAAAGATAATTATTTTCCTGAATTAAATTGGACAATTTAATTGCGGCAGGACTAAAGACGTTCATCCATTTTGCAGTTTTGGATTCAAGAGGATTTTATTGAAAACATCAAAAAAATAGCGAAGCCCACTTTTTCATGTACAGCTTTTTGATACATTTAAAGTCTGTACGGAACAGCTTCAGTCCCAGTGCCTACTGCCATCAGTTTGAAGGCCCGGTGTGACTTTACTGGTCACGGGCTCACCGCACCAGAATAGTCAAATATGCAGACCAGTGAGTCAAGGGCAGAGACAAATTGTAGGTAAATTTTATACCTGGAGAAAAATAGGAACCCTTTGAAGCTTGTATGAGTCTGGTTGCAAAGACAAGGCCCCTCCGAACAGAGGAAAAAAATATACCATATCACAATGAAACACATTGAATGTCTTTCAGAACAGCCAACTGGTGCTGATGGAGATGTAATACAGACGATTATGCAACACCTAAAGGCATCATGCTGTAGTCAAAAAGACTAAATCATCTTTCATTCAAGATGCAAAGAGGACATTGTTACCTGGATGCTACAGGGTGACTTTAGTGCAGAGGAAGACACACCACGCCATTTTTGGAATGAGACCGTGGTAAGAAACCCTTCCAAAAGGGCCTCACCACTGCAATAGCTACTTCTGCTACTTGTGATCACACCCACCATCCATTATATACTTTTTACAGGCATTTCTGACAGATGCAATGAGAATGTTTGTAAAAAATGTTGTAAATGGCCTGTAATGTTTGTGTGGCGATGGATCTTGGTTCTGTGCATTTCCCTGACCCGGACGTTTTGCGGCTTCATTGGAAAAACCTCCCTCCATATATATCGCGTTAAATTATGGGCAATTATTTTGGAGAGGCTTATGACTGCCACATCATCCATCCCCTGTTTGAGCCATGTACATGAAAAACGCCAAAGACTCTGCAAAAAAAGTATTGTGTGGGGGCATTAATTTTGTAGATACTTTTGGATTTTTTTTATAATTAATATACTGTTTATGAATGTTTTAATAATCTCAGTCCTGTTTATTTATCTTATTCGCTTTTATTTTATTTTATGAACCATCTGGGACACTTTAGGTCCTCAATAATTCTTAACTGGCCCCTAGGAGTCCAAACTACTCATGGTGAGGCCTGTAAGTTTATCTGATGATCTGAGGTCCCTGTTGTCATGGTGTGGTTTTTTATTTCTGTATTTGGTTTCATTTTGACATTAGTTCCTCTGGTTTCATTTCAGTTTTAACTTCATGTCCCTGTTCCCTGATGAATTGTCGCCCCGCCCTGATGTGTTCTTCTGTGTCTGTCTGTGTCTATATGTACCTGTGCTTCTCTCCCTTTGTTGCTGGTTCATTGTCTTGTCAAGTTCCGTCCTGTTCCTGGTTACTTTGGATTTTGGAGTTAGTGTTTTTTTTTGCCTTGGACTTAATTTTATTATATCTTATTAATGGGCATTCCTGCGTTTGAGTCCAACTCATCTCACCTCTGATACCACTGCAAGCTTTCAATTATATAAAAGTATTACACCAGGTCTTTTTATTAAGATTTTAGTTTAGGTTAGTTTTATCAAATATGTAATAATTTTACAGTGGTATCATGTTATTAATGTAGATTTAATTATTTATATAACACTACTAATGAGGTGCTTGTGAATGGGTGCAGCTCTGACCTGCCACCCCCCCATCCAGAAATGTATTATGGGGAAGAAAAGGGCATGGTATTTCTAAGGCAATTTTTGTGTCATTACTTTACATACATTCAAGCTTTTTAAAATTATTCCATATTTTTTTGGGGCGAAGGGGGTATTGTCTGTGTTTTTGATGGCTAGATTAATGAGGATCTTTAAGTCATAGCTCGATGAATTCCTTTTTTGTATCTCCTGAAGGAGTTAGCTTTGCCCCTCGTACTCCCAGACCGTTGTGTTTCAGCCAATCGACTCTGGTGGAGATGGCAGAACCACAAGAGTCCAAGTCGCAGTACCCTGCAAGAATTGGATGAGATCCTCACAAGTGCACAGTTGTGTCTCCTCTCCTTTACAAGGATATGCTAGTTTTAGAACCTGCGAAACCTTCGGGAATGATGAGGATGTCTGACGCTGTGGATGATGGTCTTGGTTCTTATAGAAGACTATCCGGAAAGCGGATAACTGGAACATCGACGTACTCAAGATCCTCCTGTACGAATCATCTGCCACACCAGCCCAGAGCCAATTATCTTGAATACTACTATGAAGCCTAGGCCAATCCATTTTGTGATTAGTTCCAAAATTCCTGCCGATCCATTTGGGCCTTAATTTACAGACATCTGGTAGTTATGTAAAGATTAGAGCGCGACCAGCCTTGGTCAATCCCCGGGAGGTTACAAACAGTTAGACCAGAAACATAGAACATGGCCTAACCAAAACTTTGTTCAGGCAATTGTAGAAACCTCAGTTGGGTTGAATATACCTTTTTAAATTTACTGTTTGCGTTTATTATTTTTTAGAATGACCTGTGTGCCCACACCATTGGTGCAAACTTTTCAATGAAGTGATTGAAGGAGCACCCCTTGATGTAGTTGGTGGAGGTGGAAACATGTTCTATTCGCCAAATTTCATGCCCAGCTGTTGAGCCCTCTGTCGGTCTGGATTAATCTTTCCTTGGTTGTCAGACGATGAACGCAAAAGCAGAACTGCAAAAGTAAAATAATTTAATAAATGCCAAAAAAAGTAAAAACTGAAACCGGAACAAGAGAAGGGGGGAAAAACAACAATTGGCCAGAAACAGAGGACATGAGCACAGGGTCTAAATACACACGGTGGCCACAGGTGTAGCACATCAGGGAGGGGCAAACAATCAACAAAGACAGACAGGAACAAGCAAAACTCACATCAAGGGAACAAAAAAAGAAATATCAAATTAAACCCGATACAATAACAGAACGTCCACACCCATGAAAATTTGGTAAGTGTCATTGAAAAAGCACTTCCACTGTCTTAACCACTTTTCGGCAATTTTTATTATTTGTGCAGTTGCCAAAGTTATTTGAAATTTGATTTTTCCAACGTTATATCACTTACCACTAATGCATATTCATTTTTTGTTCCCTATCCATTATGGGGTTCGATAAGGTACCAACACCACTGCTCTGTTAAAATGTATCAATGATGTATTTTCTTGATTTGACCAAACTATGTCTCTGGGGCGTCCATATTCCATGATCTTTCAAAGCCTTTGTTCTAGTAGATCACTCCCTTCTATGGACAGCTTAACGCAATAGGTCTTGATACCAACGCCATTTTCAATATGTGTGTTGTCACATTGTTCCTAGTCCAACAAATGCATAATTGATAAAGGGCTCCCCTTTGGTCCCCATCCTATTTCAATATTCATCAACGATCTTCCACAAGTCTATCAAAATAAAATATATACGCAGACCGACAGTCATTTCCACATCTACAGTAGGTCCATTCCTATTTTTTCTCGTTTCATTCACGCTTCTCGGGAATCACGCAGCTGCGTGAAAAATCGTACATCTTATCGCCACAAGGTGGGCAGGCTAAGTCCGCTTTAGCCCTCTGCAGCGTCTTAGACGCTCAGGTATATGACTTGGCGTGCAAAACTGTCTAGCCCAAAGGTTGCTCTGTTGGCCGCAATGGTTCGATTAAATACAGGGCATTGAGAACCCAGGTGCGTTCTTGTCTGATGCACATCTTTTGGTGCTTGTGGCAAAATTGTTTTTTCACTAAACTATTATTCTATAACATCTTGTCTTAATGTCTGAAAATCTAGGTGAAACTTCATAGTGTTATACGTTTAAAAATTGTGGATTGGTTTGATAAACGAACGTTACGTACATCCTCCGCTCTGGCCCCGGGAGCATGCTGCTGTGACCCCCGCTCTGAACCCCCCCAACTCTGTGGAATCGCACTTGCCGTCTGGGCTACGAGCGCGGCCATAGACACGGACTCACGTCTACTCTCGCTCTGCTCGCGTCTCTCACTCTCTGCTCGCGTCTCTCTCTATCTGCTCGGTCTCTCTCTCTCTGCTCGGTCTCTCTCTCTCTGCTCGAGACTCTCTCTCTGCTCGCTCCCTTCTCCTCTCCCTCCTTGCTCCGCGTCCTCTCTCTCTGCTCAAGTCTCTTTGTCTCTGATGTGTCTATCTCGCTTGCTCACGTCTCTCCTCTCTGCTCGTATCTCTCTCTCTCTGCTCGCATCTCGCTCTCTATGCTCACTCTCTCTCTGCTCACGTCTCTCTCTCTCTTCTCTGCTCACGCCTCTCTCTTCTGCTCGCCCTTTCCCCCCCCCCCCCCCCCCCCCCCCCCCCCCCCCCCCCCCTCCCCCACCCCCCCCCCCCCCATCTCTTCTTGCTCGCATCTTCTCTCTCTTCTCGCTCGCCATCTCTCTCTCTCTGCTCGCATATCTCGCTCTCTGCTCGCATCTCTCTCTCTCTGCTCGCCGTCTCTTCTCTGCTCGCGTCTCTCTCACTGCTCGACGTCTCTCTCTCCTTGCCTCAACCTCTCTCTCTCTCTGCTCGCGTCTCTCTCTCTCTGTCACCTCTCTCTCTCTCTCTCTCTGCTCACCTCCTCTCTTCTCTCTGCTCACGTCTCTCTCTCTCTGCTCCGTCTTCTCTCTGCTCACTCTCTCTCTCACTCTCTGCTTCCCGGCTGCTCTCTCTCTGCTCGGTCTCGCTCTTTTCTGCTCACGTCTCTCTCTCTGCTGCTCCGTCTCTCCTGCGCAGTTCTCTCTCTCTCTCTGCTCACGTTCTCTTTGCTCGCGTCTCATCTTCTCTGCTCGATCTCTCTCTCTGCTCTCGGTCTCTCTCTCTCTGCTCACGTCTCTCTCTGCTCACCCTATCTCTCTGGCTCACGTCTCTCTCCTCTCTGTCTCGCTCTCTCTATCTCTGCTCACGTCTCTCTCTCTCTGCTCAGTCTCTCTCTCTCTCTTGCTCACGTCTCTCCTCTCTGCTCACGTCTCGCTCTCTCTGCTCACGTTCTCTTGCTCGCGTCTTCCTTCTCTCTGCGCAAGCTCTCTCTATGCTCTCTCTCTCTGCTCACGTCTCCTCTCGGCTCACGTCTCTCTCTGCTCGCGTCTCTCTCTCTTGCTCACGGTCTCTCTTGCTCAGTCTCTCTCTGCTCACGTCTCTATATCTCTCCCCTGCTCACGTCTCTCTCTCTCTGCTCACGTCGTCTCTCGCTCGAGTCTCACTCTCTCTTGCTCAGTCTCTCTCTGCTCTCTCTTCTCGGTTCGCGTCGCTCTCTCTTGCTCACGTCTCTCTCGGCTCTCTCTCTCCACTCCCTCCCGTCTATCTCTCTCTGCTCACGTCGCTCTCTGCTCAATCTCTCTCCTCTAGCTCTGCTCACGCCTCTATCTCTGCTCACGTCTCTCTCTGCTCACGTCTCTTCTGCTCACGGACTCTTTCTCTCACTGCTCACGTCTTCTCTCTGCTCACGTCTCATATGCTCCGTCTCTCTCTCTCTGCTCACGTCTCTCTCTTGCCGCGTCTCTCTCTCTCTGATCACGTCTCTCTCTGCTCTCTTTCTCTGCTCGCGTCTCTCTCTCTTGCTACGTATCTCTCTGCTCGCGTCTCTCTCTCTCTGCTCACGTCTCTCTCGGCTCAGTCTCTCTCTCTCTGCTCAAGTCTCTCTCTGCTCGCGTCTCTCTCTCCTCTGCTCATCGTCTCTCTCTGCTTCTCTCTATCTGCTCACGTCTCTCTCTCGCTGCTCACGTCTTCTCTCTGCTCTCCTCTCTCGCACTCTCTCTGCTCGCGTCTCTCTCTCTTCTGCTCAGTCTCTCTCTCTCGCTCACGTCTCTCTTGCTCTCTCTCCTCTGCTCACCGTCTCTCTCTCTTGTCATCGTCTCTCTCTCTCTGCTCACGTCTCTCTCTCTCTGCTCACGTCTCTTCTCTGCTTCTCTCTCGCTGCTCACCGTTCTCTCTCTCTGCTTCACGTCTCCTCTTCTGCTCACGTCTCTCTTCTCTGTCACGTCTCTCCACCTGATTTCTTAAAGATTATTGTTGATGCGGAGCAGAGAGTCAGCAACTAGATTGGTTGTGAGATTTTTAAAAGAAGCTAGTTTCTCATCTTTTTCAGCCTGGGAAGTTTGTGAAATGATATTGCATCCGGTGATTAAAGGCTATTTTATTTTAATAATGACAGTAAAACTGACATTTAAAGTCCGTGCACTCCCCAATCCACAATCCTCACCGCACGTCACTGTTGTCTGCTATATGCATCTGATCATTTGCTGTTCCTCAACCACACGTGTTTTAGTTTAAAAGTGTAGGCTAGCTGTTGTTCAGTCTTTGAAATGTTGATGTGGCCATTTTATGGCTATTAAAAGCTCAGCCTCTGTCTGTGCGCTTGAACTGCGGCCTAGGACCACTACGCTGGCTTAGCACCCTCTCAGCTGTCTTCGCGCCGAATGGAATGGACTGATTAGCATGATAGTGATAAGATATGTATACAATGCAACGGCCGCCCCCCCCCCCCCCCCCCTCCCCCCCCCCCCCCCCCGCTGAAAAGCAAAAACCTAGGCCATTCCAGTCCTGCTGGACCCAAAGCGTTTGGTTTGTGTTTGTTGTAGGACGCCCCCCCCCCCCTGCAGTGTGCACTTTATGCTTGAAATGTTGTGTGCAGGAACTTCATGTGTTAAGCTCATTTGGAGACCGACGACCGGAGAAGACCTTCAAAGACCCATCAGACTAATAGAGTAATTAAATGTGCTGTGTCCAGATATGGAGAAACAAAGCTAGCTCCTACAGGGTTTTTAACACTGCTAAAAATCACGGGACAGAAGCAGCTCTCCTCCCCACACCGAATAATCCAAAGCCCACCCCAGGCCCCTGCTGTAATAAGTCATTACCTAAATTTGCAAATCAATACATGCAAATGTTAGCAGCCTAACTATCCTTCTTGTCAAAACAGGGCCTATTTCGCTTGGGTTTGCTAGTGTTAAAACTAAGCAGACATTCATCAGCCCACTCCATTATATTTGTAACACAGGAGAGATAGAAAGTTTCCTCCCATTCATACATTTGTCATTAGCAAGATCGTTTTACAAGTTTACTACAGTCTAGCAAATCTATTCATTTCAACCGTCGGCACCCAACAAGCCAAAACACGCATGAAATTCAGATCTTGGACAATAATCAACAAGTTCACACTCTGGCATCATGTTTAAAATAAAAATGAATTGCCGCATCAGAAAATGTCTAACGGAAACACGCAAAACTTCGAATCCTTATTATATAATAGCCTCTGAATTTTATTCTTTTAAATACTGATGTTATAACACTCACCATTAATGCGACTTCTGGTGCTGGGACTGTAAAAAATACAACTCAAAATTGTTCACTTACTACGATTTTGTGCATTCACTGACAATAAAATTTGCCTGGTTGGAACTTATGTACTCTAGAAGGCCATGGCCTGAATAGTAGTACCAAAAACAAGATAAATAGAAGTAAAGCCACACAAGTTCTTTGATTGTCTATCTGTCGATTGTGTATCCGTTGTTTTAGCTGACTGACGCCAAATATATCCAATTATATAATGTTTCCCTGTTTATTGTTATGCCTGAATCTACCACCTGTTGCTGAATAAACTTCCAAGTTGCTCTGGTGTGCAAAGATCCCTGCCTATGCGCTAGATTTTCGACACTCACTTTCTGAAGTTTCTGATGAAAAGTTCATCTATTTTGATATATTAAGTTGATTTTGGACATTGAAGTTGTAGTGAACTTCTGAAAGTTCAATTGGCGCACAAGATAGTTCCAGTTCAACTGGAAATTTTATTGTCATGTGAATGCAAAAATCTGCGAGTAAGGTGAACAATTTTGAGTTGTCGTTTTAACAGTTCACCGAGCTATAGTGAGGTCCAAATCTTATCTGCGTTTGATCATTTAACTATGTGGTATGGCAACGCTGCATTCAACTTTAGAACAAACTAATTTGACCAAAAAAACTCACTGTATTGTATTTTTACCAACGTATTCGACAGGGGCCAAGCCAAAACGTAGCCCTTTATATTCTCTGGTCCAGTCTTAGAAACATTAAGTTTCCCCTCTGGTTCACAGTGTGGCGGCACCCGGGGCTGAGTGGATAGCACTCTCGCTTCTGACAAGAAGGTCCTGGGTTCGAATCCGGTCGGAACAGGGGCCATTCTGTGTGGGTCATTGGCATGGTTCTCCTGTGTCTGCATAGGATTCCTCGGGTGTCCGGTTTCCCTACCCAAGTGACCTTGGTCCATGAAATGCGCTATATAAATAAAACATCTTGATCTTTTAATGTGGGTGCTTAATTTAAACTCAAATTAGTAAGTTATTGTAGGTGACCGTTTAATCTGAACCTTAAAAAAAGAAAGTTTTTACCAGACTATGAAATTTCCATTACTGAATTTAAAAAAACATCGTTGGCAGAACTTGGAAAACTTAACTGGACCCAACTTAATAAGTGTTGTCTTCAAAACTTGAAGAATTAAGTTAATGCCTTCAACTCCAAAATCCTTCGCAGCTGGTTGCTTTGAAATTTTGAGTTGAACTAACTTTATCTTTTTTTACAGTGTGCCTGGACCATGAGTCCAATTAAAATAATGGACATTGCATCCTGCAGCCCTGAAAGGACATGCGAGGTGCGCGGGTCGGCCCGAAACCCGAGTCAAACCCGCGGGTCCCGCGGGTTTTTTCGGGGCGGGTTGGATGCCTCAAAAATATGAGTATGGTCAGGTGCGGGTGGGTCGGGTCAGAAAGCTCCTGATCCTATATCATTTATATATGTGAGCCACGGTATGTGAGTCCCTGAGTACATTTGCAATCGCGAGGGGAGGATGTTAAACAAAAATCATGCTGACAAACAGGATGCTCCTTCATGACTCCCGCTTAAAAGCCTCAGAACACTCCAGTTCCGAGGACAGTCGTGTGATTCTACACAGAGGCACGAGACTGAGGACGTGTGGGCCTAACATGCCAGAGGCCTAAGAGGGGCCTCATTACTTTAATTAGCAATGCACGACTCAAGTGGCAACGCTGTGGTGAAAAGAGGTCGCTGTCTTACTCATTTAGTTCCTTTGATTCTGAGCAGCTAACTAATCAAGAATATATCGCCTCCCACCCACTATCAATAAACATATATTTTATTCATAGAAATCCATTAAATGTGTGGATTGTTCTGGATATTCCGTTTATGTCCTGAGACTATGATTAATAAAGTGTGACGAATATGAGGCAGAGTGGCCACAGATAGTCTGGACTCGGAAAAAAAATGGGTTCGGGATTATCCTCGGGCATTCGCGCGGGTTAATGACGTCGCCGCGAGGGGATATTTCCTGGGTAAACAGAATCACTTATTACTGCGCATTACGGTGAAAGCGGATCTCTCCAGCTGTTGCGGTTCGGAGCTATAATCGACGAACTTAATAGCAAAATACAGGTAAGTAACCAGGGTTTTGGAAACCAACACACACACCTACAACTAAGATTATAAGCTTTAGAATGATGGTATATTTGAATCATGTCACGGTTATTTTGACCCGCGGATCAGTGAATAAAGTTGAAAAACCGACGCGGCTTCATCACACACTCTGCTCTGATGCGAAGCGGCAGGCAGTCCCGGGCGAGTCCACTTTTCCGGGGGGTCGAAACGCGAGTCACGTGGCCCAAACGACCAATGCCATTGGTTGGCCTATCCATTTTACATGTTAAACAAGGGTCGTTTGGGTTGTTAAACAGTTTAAAGCTTCGGGTCTGTAAACTATAGTCTCATAAATAACATGCTTAAAGCTGAGGTCTGTAATAACTTTAGTCATGATAAATAACATGTTTAAAGTTTGAGGTCTGTAACTTGTAGTTCATACATACACATGTTTAAAGCTGAGGTCTGTAACTTTGTCTCATAAATAACACTGTTTAAAGCTGGGTGTCTGTAACTTTAGTCACATTAATAACGTTTACAGTTGAGGTCTGTAACTTTAGTCTCATTAATAACATTGTTTAAAGCTCGGGTCTGTAATTTAGTCTCACTTTAATAAAATGTTTAAAGCTGTGGTATGTAACTTTAGTCTCTTAATAACATGTTTCAAAGGCTGGGTCTGTAACTTTTTTTTCAAATTTAAACAAATTTTTTTTTTTTTACAACAAACACCACACACACCCCCCCACACCTCTTTTACAACACAACACATTAACTCTCATAAATAACACATGTTTAAACAGTGCGGTCTGTAATTTTAGTCTCATAAATAACACGTTGTGTGTGTGCATATGCCCATAATCATTTCTAAGATCATATTTAGATTGCTTACCTTTATTTTGATATTTTACATTAGTATTTTGAAAAAAAATGTTTTCCGGTTTTTCATGTTGGCAGCATCTTGGATAAGCTGGCAGGCCCATTTGGAAGTCGGCGTGTCGGCAAATTGTAAAATTGCATATCGAATTCAACATCACCTGGAATTGTTTACTTCTTTACTGTGAATTGTAATGTTTTAGTTAGTAAAATAGGAAGTTACAGCACTTTAGAAGAAATGAATAAAGGCTTGAAACTGGCTGAATAGAGGTTCCACAGTATCCCTTTGTTTTAAACCAAATTACTTTCATATAAGCGCATAAAAGCACTTTCAATATGGTAATAAAATCATAACCACTTAATCCGATTTTCATAATTCAAAAACTGTTTTATTCCTCTTACTGAGTGGATAGTACTGTGCTGAATTAATCTGATTTGGAATTTAAAAAATTAATCTTGCATTGTACTTTAATAACTTACAGTCTGTGGAAATACACGGGCTACATGTGGTTACCGTGCTTAGACTATATTAATATTGTATGTGTAACATTCAAAATTAGATTGAGTGAATTTCCCTTTTCCTCATTTCGTGAATTTGCGGAGGAGAGGAGAGGAGCTGGCGAGAGAAGTTTGGCAGTTAAAATAAATGAATTACAGCTTGCTAAAGTATTTGAAAGCAATCTTCATTATGATTGTTATATTTATGTTATTTCTTATAAATGTTAGAGATGCCAGAGAATAGGCGTCTGCTTTTTTTCTGAGTGGAGGAGAACACCAGCGGAGTGTTTGAGGCAAATAACGTTCCAGGTTATTATTACCACTAGTTTCTCTTTCCATAACGATATACTTCTTTTTGGAAAGATCCACCAACGTGATGCAAAAAGTTTGACGTTATAAGCAGTAGTTTTAATGTCTGCGGTTTTCAGAGACTGGCCTGCTACAAGGGAGTTGCCCGTTTTAACCTGATTGTCGCTGTGCGCGGGGCAGAAACTCGCCAATGTAACCCTGCTCAACAATGCCACCTCGTGGTTGTTTTGGTCATTGCAACGTCTAGGGAGGGGGGAAAATAAAAGACCGCGTGAATCACACGTGCGTCTCGTGTGATTCACGCGTGAAAGGGCGACAAAACAGGAATGGGACCTACTGTAAATGCTAATTTACAATCACGCGTTACAGCACGTACGCGTTATACGCGCAGCAGACGCGCGGTAACTTTTTTCCATGTTAACTATGATTGGATAAATAAAAATTTCTTACACTTCTTTAGCATCATACGCATTGATGGACGCGAAGCTGCGCTCTATTTAGGATGGATTTCGAATTTTGTGCGCCACCAAGCGTCTCCCATGAGATCTCATGTTAAACCATGGATTTTTTATAGCGGTCCTTGGCTTAATTGCATCTACACACACAACAGCAACTTGTGTCTAACATCAGCTGGAGGAGCCAGCAGGTTTTCCTTTGATTTTGGATATCGTTTTTTTTCTTTCATAAAGTCTTGCGTTGTCAAACCCCGAGCCACCAAGACCTGAGACCAACTCATGCAGGATATGTGAGTTGCTCTACATCAGTCCTCTGGCCATACTGTCTCCTGTGTTGTCTATGGAGCAGTGCTAGAGGACAGTAAGGGCCAGAGGACTGAGGTAGAGCAACACACATAAACATGCATGTGTTTGTCCTCATGGTCGTTGTGCGCTGGTTGGCCAGACGCAAGACTTTATGAAAGAAAAAAAACGATATCCAGAATCACTGTAAACCTGTGCTCCACCTGATGATGTTTTAGACATCACGTTGCTTTGTGTGTGGCTAGATGCAATCTGAGCAAGGACCCGCTAGAAAATCATGTATTAATGAGTTCTCAATTGGGAGAGCGTTGGGCTGGCACCAAACATTAGAAATCCATCCTAAAATTAGAGCGCAGGAGTGGGGGCTTCGCGCATACATGCGTTATGATGCTAGAAGTGTACAAATCTCATCATAGGTTAACATGGAAATAAGTTACGCGCGTCTGCTGCTGCGCGTATAAGCGTTTACGTGCTGTAAAACGCGGTGATGTGTAACATTAGCAGTTACAGTAGGTCCCATTCCGTTTTGTGCCTTTCACGGTGCATCACACGAGACTCAGTGTTGCTTTCACGCGTCTTTTAATTTCCCCCCTCCCCAGTGACTTTGCAATGGACCAAAACAACCACCAGGTAGGAACTCCTTGTGAGCTCGGGTTACCTGGCGAGTTTCTGCCCGCGCACATCGACAATCTGGTTAAAACGGGCAACTCCTTGTAGCAGGCAGGCTCTGGAAAAACCCCGAGACATTAAAAACTATGCATTATAACGTAAACTTTTGCATCACGTTGGCTGATCTTTCCCAAAAGAGGAGGGAAGTATCGTTTGGAAAGAGAAAACTATTGGTAATATAAAACGCTGAACGTTATTTGACTCAAACAGCTCCTCGCTGGTTGTTCTCCTCCCAATCAGAAAAAAAGCAGAGCCCTTTTCTCCTTGCATCTCTAGCCATTTATATTAACATACATAATATAACATCATAATGAAGATGCTTTCAAATAATTTAGCAAAGCGTAATTCTTTATTTTTAACTGCCAAAACTTCTTCGCTGCTCTCTCCTCTCTCCGCAAATCATAATGAGGAAAAGGGAATATTCACTCAATTTTATTTCTGACTGTTACCACATTAACAAGATTAATTAGTCTAAGAACGGTGTACCAATTAGCCCCCGTTGTATTTACCACAGGCTGTAAGTATTAAAGTAGCAAGGCCAAGATTAATTTTTTAATTTACCAAATCCGGATTTATTCCAGCACAGTACTTACCGCCTAGTTATAGGCGGATTAAAACAGTTTTTGAATTATGAAAAATCGGATAAGGTGGTTATGATGTTATTCCCAATTGATAAGTGCTTTTAGGCGCTTATATTGAAAGTAATTTGGTTTATTTTAAAAACAAAGGGCTACTGTGGCACCTTCTATTCAGCCAGTTAAGCCTTTAGTCATCTTCTAAGTGCTGTTAACTTCCCTATTTTACAAACTATAACATTAAAATTACAGTAAAGAGTGGAAAACAATTCAGGGATGTTGAATTCTATATTCATTTTACAATTTGGCCGACCCCGATTTCCAATATGGCCGCAAGCTTATCAGATGGGCTGCCAACAAGAAATCGGAAAACATTTTTTTCTCAAATACTATGTAATATATCAAAAAGAAAGGTAAGCAATCTAAATATGATGCTTTAGAAATGTTTTTGGCATCTGCCACACACACATTGATATTATGAGATAAAAATTAACAGACCTCAGCTTTTAACATTTTGTTTATTTATGATACTACAGTTACAGACCGAGCTTTTGAACCATGTATTAATGAGACTAAAGTTACATACCTCAGCTTTAAACATTTTATTAATGAGACTAAAGTTACAGACCCGGAGCTTTTAACATGTATTAATGAGACTAATGTTACAGACCTCATCTTTTAAACGTTATTAATGAGACTAAGTTACAGACCCCAGCTTTAAACATGTGTTATTTCTGAGACTAAAAGATACAGACCTCAGCTTTACACAAGTGTTATTTATGAGACTAAAGTTACAGCCCTAAAATTTAAACATGTTCTTTATCAGACTAAAAAGATACAGACCTCAGCTTTTTAAGCATGTTCTTTATGAGACTATAGTACAGACCCGAGCGTTAAACATGTTACCAACCCAAACACCCTTGTTAACATGTGTAAAATGGAATAGTCCAACCATGGGCATTTGGTCCGTGGGCCCACGTGACTCGCGTTTCTACCCCCGGAAAAGTGGACTCGCCCGGGATCTTGCTGCCGCTTCGGCGCAGAGCAGAGAGTCTGATGAGCGCGGGCGGTTTTTCAACTTTTTATTTCACTGATCCGACGGGCGGGTTCAAAACAACCGTGACAGGAATTCAAATATACCATAATTCTAAGCTTATAATCTTAGATGTATGTGTGTGGTGTTGGTTTTCCAAAACCCCGGATACTTTCCGTGTTTTTGCTATTAAGTTCGTCGGATTATAATCTCCCGTAACCGCAACAGCTGGAGAGATGCCGCTTTCACCGTAATGCGGCAGTTACTAAGTGATCTGTCAACCCCCCCCCCTTAACCCGGTAAATATCCACCTCGCGGCTGACGTAATTAACCCGCGCGGACTGCCGAGGATATCCCGACTACATCTTTTTTTAGCGTCCAGACTTTTGTGGCCCACTCTCTGCTCATATTCGTCAACTTTAGTAATATCATATCTCAGGAAAAAAAACGGAATATCAGAACAATCCACACATTTATGGATTCTATGAATAACAAATAGTTTCCTTGATAGTTGGTGGTGCTTCGCTATATTTTCTGGTTATTTAGCTTTTTTTAGGATCAGAATCAATGACTAAAGTGAGTCAGACAGCGACATCTTTTCACCACAGCGTTTCCACGACGTCTTGCATTGCTAATTAAGTAAATGAGGCCCCTGCTTTAGGCCTCATGCTGTGAGGCCCACACCGTCATCAGTCTCGGTGCCTCTGTTGTAGATCACACGTCTGTCCTCGGAACTGGAGTGTTCTGAGGTTAGCGCGGGTGTCAGGAAGGAGCGATCCTGTTTGTCAGCATGAATTTTTTTGTTTATTAACAGCCTCCTGCGCGATTGCAAATGTATCAAGGGACTCCCATACCGTGGACCTCACATAAATAATATTATATAGGGATTCAGGAGCTTTCTGACCCGACCCCTCCGCACCACTGACATGCACTCATATTTTTGAGGATCCAACCGCCCGAAACCGCAGGGACCCGCGGGTTGACTGCGGGTTCGGGCCGACCGCGCACCTGCATGTCCGGTTCCAGGGGGGGGCTGCAGGTAGCAATTGTCCATTAATTTAATTGGACTATGTCCATGCACACTGTTCGTTAACAAAGATAAGTTAGTTCCAACTCCAAAATTTCAAAGGCCAACCAGCTTGCGCATGGACTTTGTTGAGTTGAAGGCCATTAACTTTAATTCTTCAAGTTTTGAAGAATACACTTATTAAGTGTCTGTCAGTTAAGTTTTTCAAGTTCTGCCAACCTAAGTGTTTTAACTTCAAGTTACTGGAAATTGTCAAGTCAGTAAAAACTTACTTTTTTTAAGTTCAGATTTTACTGTCCCCTACAATAACTTACATATTTTGAGTTTTAAAATTAGCCCCCAATTACAAGATCTATGATGTTGTATTTATATAGCGCATTTCTGGACCAAGGGTCACTTGGGTTGGGAAACCCGGAGCACCCGGAGGAAAACCTATGCAGACACAGAGAACATGCCAATTCCACACAGAAAGGCCCTGTTCCCGACGGGATTCGAACCCAGGAACTTCGTGTCCCGAAGCGGAGAGTGCTATCACTCAGCCACCGTGCCGCACCCACACTAGAGAACAGGTGGGGATACTTAATGTTTCTCAGACTGAGCCAGAGAATATAAAGGCTACTTTGCTTGGCCCTGACGATTACGGTTGGTAAAAATAAATACAGTGATTTTTTGGTCAAATTTGTTTGTTCAAAATGTTGAATGCAGCTGTGGCCTAACACATATTTAAATGAGCAAACGCAGATAAGTTGACCTCACTATCGCTACGGTGACCTGTAAAATACGGACAACTCAAAAATTGTTCACCTTACTCAGATTTTGCATTCACTGACAATAAAATTATCCGTTGAACGGGAAATATTTGTGAGCCACTTGAAACTTTAGAAGTTTCACTACAACTTCAAGTCCAAATCAACTGAATCTATCAAATAAGTTGTAACTTTTCATTCAGAAAACGTCAGAACGTGAGTGTCGAAAATCAGGACGCAATAGGCAGGGATCTTTGCCACAGGCCAATTGTGGAAGTTTTTCACAACAGGTGTAGATTCAGGCAGAACAATAAACAGGGAAACATTATATATTGGATATATTGGGTCAGTCAGCCTAAAACAACGGATACCAATCGTTAGCAGATATACACTCAAAGAACCATTGTGTGTCTTGTACTTTATCTTTATCTTGGTTTTTGTTGTACTATATACAGGCCATGGCCTTCTATTGTTCTAATTTCCAAATGGCCAATTTTCTGTCATGTGAATGCAAAAATCTGAGTAAGGTGCACAATTTTTGAGTTGTATTTTATACAGTCCAGCACCATGAACAGTCGCCATTAATGGTGAGTGTTATAACAACTAAATTAAAAGCATAAATTCAGAGGCTTATCAATATATATGATTCGAAGTTTGCGGTGTTTCCGCTTATGACATTTTCTGATGCGCATATCTTTTTTTTAAACATGATGCCAGGGTACGGAAATGTTTATTATTGTCCCAAATCTTGAATTTCTGCGTGTTTTGGCGTGTTGTGCGAAGGTTGAAATGATTAGTTGCTAGGACTGTAGTACAACTTGTTTAAAAACGATATTGCTAATACCAAATGTCTGATGGGTGGGGTACACTTTCTTTCTCCGTGTTTTACAAATATAATGGCGTTGGCTGATGAATGTCTGCTTAGCGCTTGTTTTAACATAGCAAACCAAAGCGAAATTGGCCCCCTGTTTTTGAAAGAAGGATGGTTGGCTGCTAACATTTGCATGTAATGATTTGCAACTTTAGGAATGACTTATAAACAGAGGGGCCTGGGGTGGCTGGTTGGCTTTGTTTATTCGTGTGGGGGCGGGAGAGCAGCTTTCTGTCACGTGTTTTTTGAGCAGTGGTAAAAACCCTGAAAAGGAAGCAAGCTTGTTTCATATTCTGGACCACGAGCACATTTAATTGACCTCGACTTTGTTGATTGGTCTTTGAAGGTTCTTCTCGTGTTCGTTCTCAATGGACGCTTAACACTTGACTTTGAGTCTGCACACAACATTATCAACCGAATAACGTGCACACAGCCCGGTCCTTCCCAAACACAAAAAACCCAACACGCTTGTGCCAGCCAGGGACTGGAAGGCCTAGGTTTTGCCTTTTCCAGCAGCCGGCGTTGCCATTGATTTACAATCTTATCACGTATCATGCTATCTGTCAATCATCCGGCGCGAGCCAGCTGAGAGGGTGCTAATCCAGTAGGTGGTTCTAGTGCCGGCAGGCTGGTAAAGGCACACGCAGAGGCAGATCGCTTTTAATAGCCATAAAATGGCCATCATCAACATTTCAAAGATGAACAACAGCTTAGCCTACACATTTAAACTAAAAACAAGTGTAGGTTGAGGGAACATTCCAAGGATCAGTTGCATATAGCAGACAGACAGTGACGTGCGGTGAGGATTGTGATTGGGGAGGCCACTGACTTTAAATGTCAGATTACTCTATTTATTAAACTAACATAGCATTTAATCACCGATAGCAATAACATTCACCAAATTCCCATGCCTGTTAAAAGATGAAGAGAAAACTAGCTTCTTTTACTAATTCACAAGCCAATCTAGTTGCGGCCTCTCTGCTCCGCATCCAAACAACATCTTTAAGAGGAACAGCGTTGCGCGAGAAGTGGAGCAGAGCGAGAGAGACGTGAGCATGAGGAGAGCGAGAGACGTGAGCAGAGCGAGATAGACGTGAGCAGAGAGAGAGAGCAGAGAGAGACGTGAGCAGAGGATGCGAGAGGGACCCGTGAGCAGAGAGAGAGAGCACGTGAGCGAGAGGGAGAGAGACGTGAGCAGAGAGAAGCGAGCAGGAGAGAGCCGTGAGCAGAGAGGAGAGCGACGTGAGCAGAGAGAGGAGGACGCGGAGCAGAGAGAGATGAGAGAGAGAGAGTGAGCAGAGAGAGAGACTCGTGAGCAGACGAAGAGAGACGTGAGCAGAGGAGAGATGAGCAGAGAGAGACGTGAGCATAGAGAGAGCGACGCGAGCAGAGAGAGACGTGGAGGCAAGAGATAGAGAGGAGTGAGCAGAGAGAGACGTGAGCAGAGGGAGGAGGAGAGACGGCGGAGCAGAGGCGACGTGAGCAGAGAGAGAGAGACGGCGAGCAGAGAAAGAGAGCAGCGAGAGACCGGTGGAGAGAGAGAGAGAGACGCGGAGCAGAGGGAGGACGTGAGCAGAGAGCGAGAGACGTGAGCAGAGCGAGACGTCGTGCGCAGAGAGAGACTGTGAGAGAGGAGAGGAGAGAAGGCCTGTGAGAGGAGAGAGACGTGAGCAGAGAGGGGAGGACTGAGTGAGCGAGATGAGAGGCGTGGAGCAGAGAGAGAGAGAGAGAGGGTCGAGCAGAGAGAGATAGTGCGCAGGAGAGAGAGAGGCCGCGAGTGGAGGAGAGAGAGCAGGAGAGGCGGTGAGCAGAGAGAGAGAGGACGGCGAACAGAGAGACTGGTAGCAGAGAGAGACCGTGTCGAGCAGAGGAGAGGTAGGACGCGAAGCAGAGAGACGTGAGCCGAGAGAGGAGACGGAGATCAGGAGAGGCGAGAGACGTGAGGCAGAGAGAGACGTGAGCAGAGAGAGACGTGAGCAAGGGGTCTGAGAGAGAGCGAGCAGAGAGAGACGTGAGCAGGAGTGAGAGAGACGGGAGCAGAGAGAGAGAGCAGGAGAGAGACGTTGAGCGAGAGAGAGACGACCCGCGCAGCAGAGAGAGACGTGAGCATGAGAGATATGAGACGTGGCAGAGTGAGAGAGACTGTGAGCAGAGAGGCGAGAGAGACGTTCGCAGAGACGAGAGAGACGTGAGCAGAGGAGAGAGAGAACGTGAGCAGAGAGAAGAGAAGAGAGTGAGCAGAGAGAGAGAGGTGAGCAGAAGGAGTCGTGAGCAGAGAGGAGAGACGCGAGCCAGAGAGAGCGATGCGAGCAGAGAGAGAGAGCTCGAGCAGAGAGAGGACGGTGAGCCAGAGAGAGAGAGAGAGACTGTGAGCAGAGAGAGACCGTGAGCAGAGAGAGAGGAGAGAGTGAGCAGAAAGAGAGAGACGTGCGAGCAGAGAGAGAGAGGCGTGTGAGCGAGGAGAGAGAGAGAGAGGTGAGCAGAGAGAGACGTGAGCAGCAGAGAGAGAGACGTGAGCCGAGATGAGAGAGAGGTGTATAGCCGAGAGAGAGAGAGAGAGAGGGTGAGCAGAGAGGAGTGAGACCGCGGCAGAGAGAGAGCAGAGGTGCAGAGAGAGAGAGACGCGAGCCCGTGGAGAGACTTGGCGACTCAGATGAGAGGAGACGCGAGGCCAGAAGAGAGAGAGATGGCGCGCAGAGAGAGAGTATGCGAGCAGAGAAGCGAGAGATGCGAGCAGAGAGGAGAGATGCGCGCAGTGAGAGAGATGCGCTGCCGAGAGAGAGAGGCGTGAGCAGGGAGACGCGAGAGGAGAGAGCGTGAGAGCAGAGGAGAGAGGTGAGCCTGAGAGAGTGAGATGCGAGCAGAGAGAGAGAGATACCGCATGATGAGAGAGAGACGTGAGCAGAGAGAGCGAGACCCGAGCAGAGAAAGGAAAGAGAGTGAGCAGAGCGAGAGGGACGCGAGCAGAGAAGCGGAGGGCCGCGAGCAGAGAGAGGAGACTCGAGCAGAGAGAGAGTATGAGACGCGAGCAGAGAGAGAGAGACGCGAGCAAGCCGATGGAGACGCGCGTAGCAGATAGAGAGTGAGCCTGCGAAGAGCAGAGAGGAGAGAGACGTGATGTCGCGTGTCTATGGTCCGCGCTCGGAGCCCAGGACGGCAGGCGTTTCATGAGCTGTCAGAGCTTGGGGGTCAAGCAGCGTGCTCCCGGGGCCAGAGCGGAGGATGAAACGAAAACGTTCGGTTTATCAAAACATTTCACAATATTTAACGTATAACACTAGATGAATTTCACCTCGTTTTTTTCAGACATTAAAGACAAGTTGCTATATAATAATTGTTTAATGAAAAAAACAGTTTTGCCACAAGAACCAAAAGATGTGCCTCAGACAAGCATCGAAACTGGGTTCTCCACGGGTCCCTGTATTTAATGCCTAACCATTCGCCAACCATAGCACCTCTGGGTTGACAGGTTTGCACGCAGTCTTATACCTGGAGCGTCTAAGTGCTGGTCAGAGCTAAAGGGACTTAGCCTGGCCACCCTTGTGGCGATAAGATGTACTATTTTTCACGCAGGCTGCGTGTTTCCCGAGAATCGTGAATGAAGGACGACAAAACGGAATGGGGACCTACTGTAGATGTGTAAAGACTGTCGTCTGCGTATCTTATCTTATTTTGATATGACTTGTGGAAGGATCGTTGATGATATTTGAGCATAGTAAGGGGGACACTAAAGTGGAGCCCTTTATCATTTAAGCATTTGTTGGATAGGGAACAATGTGACACAACATATTGGAAAATGGCGTTGTATCAAGACCTATTGCGTTAAGTTGTCAGTAGAAGGAGTGTGTTTCTACTAGATCAAAAGGCTTTTGGGAAAGATCATGGAATATGGAGCCCAGAGGACATATTTTGGTCAAATCAGAAAAATACATCATTGATACATTTTAACAGAGCAGTGGGTGGTTGAGTACCGTTTGATCGAAAACCCCAGATGGATTGGAACAAAATATGCAATGCATTGTGTAGGGATATAAATGTTGGAAAATTAAATTTTCAAATAACTTTGCAACTGCACACAATAATAGAAAGAAATTGGCCGAAAATTGCCTCTTTTTAAGTCCGTGGACAGTGTTTTCAATACACTGTACCCATTTCATGGTGTGGACTTTCTGGTGATTGAATCTGGTTTAATTTGATAGTTTTTGTTGTTCCCTTGATGTTGAGTTTTTGCTTCCTGTCTGTCTTGTTGATTGTTGCCCCTCCCTGTTGTGCTACACTGTGTCCACCTGTGTGTATTTCGACCTGTGCTCATGTCTCTTGTTTGTCGGCCCATTGATTGTTTTCCCCCCTTCTCTTGTTCCCGGTTTCAGTATTTCTTTTTTGGCAATTATTAAATTATATTACTTTTGCAGTTCTGCTTTTGCGGTTTTCATCTCTGACAACCAAGGATTACTCCAGACCACGAGGGCTCAACAAGCTGGGCATGAATTTGGCGAATAGAACATGTTTCCACCTCCACCAACTACATCAAGTGGTGCTCCGTTCAATCCTTCATGAATGTTGCACAATGGTGTGTCACACAGGTCATTTCTGAAAAAGATAATAAACCGCAAACGTAAGTAATTTTATATATGTATATTTAACCCACTGCGGTTTCATACAATTGCTGTACAAAGTTTTGCGTTAGACATGGTCTATGATTCTGTATTACTGATTGTAACCTCGCCGGGGCTATTACCAATGTGGTCGCCGCTCTAATCTTTACATAAATACCAGCAGTAGTCTGTAAATTAAGGCCCAAATGTTCGCATGAATTTGGAAATCTAATCACAAATTGGATCTGGTATGGACTCATAGTAGTATTCAAGATAATTGGCTCTGGGCTGTGTGCCGATGGAATCGTATACAGGAGGATCTTGGAGTGCGTCGTTGGTTCATGTTTATCCGTCCGGCTAGTCTTCTATAAGAAAACCAGACGATCATCCACAGCGGCAGACATCCTATCCGTACCTGGAAGGTTTCGCCAAATGTGTTTTAAAAACTAGCTACCCTTGAGATGGAGAGGGAGGACACAATGAGGCACTTGTGAGGGATCTCATCAATTCTTGCAGGGTATGTTTTGGACGTGTGGTTCTGCCTATGCTCACCAAGTCGCTTGGCCAGAATCACAACGGTGGGATCGAGGCAAAGCTACCTCCTTCAGGAGCTAAAAAAAAAGATAATTTCTTCGACGTATTACTTAAAGATCCTCAATTAATATAGCAATCAAAATACAAGACTAATAACCCCCCCCTTGCCCCAAAAAATATTGAATAAGTTTAAAAAGCTGGAAATGTATGTAAGTAAATGTACACAAAAATTGCCTTATAAATATCAATCCCTTTTCTTCCCTTAATAAATTTATGGATGGGGGAGGTGGGCCCCCAGCGGGGTTTTTCAGACGTGCACCAGTTCACAAAGCACCTCTAATTAGTAGTGTATATATATAATTAAAAATCTAACATTAATAACATGCATAGCATGTAAAATTATTAAATATTTGATATAAAAAAACTAAACTAACCTAAAATCTTTAATAAAAAGACTGGTGTAAATACTTTTATATAATTGACGCTTGCAGTGTATCATTGAGGTGAGATGAGTGCGGACTCAACGCGAGGAATGCCTATAATAAAGATTTAATAAAATTAAGTCTAGGCAAAAAACACAAACTCCAAAATCCATAAGTAACCAGGAACAGGACGGAATTGACAGACATTGAACCACGCAACAAAGGCGGATGGAGAAGCACAGGTACATATAGACACAGACGACCCAGTAAGAACACATCAGGGCGGGGCAGACAATCAACAGGGGAACAGGACATGAAGTAAAAGCTGAAATGAAACAGAGAACTAATGTCAAAATGAAAACCAATACAGAAATAAAAAATCCACACCATGGACACAGTGGACCTCAGCATCATCAGATAAACTTACATGGCTCCCCATGAGTAGTTTGGACTCCTAGGACAGTAAGAGATTATTGAGGACCTATATGATATGTGTCCAGAGGGTTCATAAACATAAAAAATAAAAAGCGAAAAGATGAACTAAACCGGACTGGAATTATTAAAACATTCATTTAAAAGGGCAGTATATTTAACAATCAAAAGGTTATCTTACAAAAAAAAAATATTTACTATGCGCCAAACACATACTTTTTTTGCAGAGGTCTTTGGCGTTTTTCATTACATGGCTCAAAACCATGGATGGATGATGTGGAAGTCAAAAGCCTCTCCAAAATATTGCCCAAATTACACATCATATTATGGAGGTGCGTTCTTCCAATGAGAGCCGGACAAAACTGTCGTGGTCATGGAATGAAGCAGAACCAAAGATCCCCATCGCACACTAAACATTCAGGCTCTTTACAGGACATTTTTTACAAATCCCATTCCTTCATTGCATACTGTCATAAAGAGCCTGTAAAAAGTATTTTTATGGATGGTGTGGTTTGTGATCACAAGTAGCAGAAGTAGCTTATTGGCAGTGGTGAGGCACCTTTTGAAGGGTTTTCTTACCACGGTCTCATTCATAAACTGGCTTGTGTGTTTACTCTGCACTTGCACCTGTAGCATCCAGGTAACACTATGTCCCTCTTGGCATCTTGAATGGAAAATATTTAGTATTTTTTGGACTACCGCATGATGCCTTTAGGGGGTGCATTATTCTTCTGCATTACTCTCCTCAGCACCAGTCTGGGGCTGTTCTGAAAGACATTCAATGTGTGTCATTGTGATTAAGGTATATTTTTTGTCTCTGCTACGAGGGGCTTGTGTCCTTGCAACCAGACTCAAATACAACTTCCAAATGGGTTCTATTTTTCTTCAGGTACAAATTTACCTACAATTTGTCTTGCCCTTGATTTGCACTGGTCAGACATATTAACTTTTCTGTGCGTAGGTGAGCCATCTGTGACCAGTAAGAGTCACACCGGCCTTCCAAAACTGATGTCAGTATGCACTGGGACTGAAGCTGTTACCGTACAGTCTTTAAAGGTACAAAAGCTGCTACCATGAAAAGACGGCTTCTCTAGTTTTTGATGTTCTTCAATAAATGCCTCTTGATTCCCAACAGCAAAATGGAAGAACTGTCTTTCGTCCTGCCGCAAATTAAAATTTGTCCAATTAAATCAGGGAAAATAATTATCTTTGCATGATTTTTCCAATTTTTGCCATCATATTTTATTCCAAATATAAAAAAGGGGTGGTTGGGGTACGTGGCAATGAAGAAATTGTCTTTCTATCAGGGGCTTGAGACAGAGCCCCAGAAATAGAAAAAGGCCAACAAGAAATAAAAGACACAAGCAATGGTTGTGATAATTCAAATTAAACTGTAATTCAATCAAGCAAATCCAACTTGTTATGGTAAGAAAGCATATTTAAATTATTTAATTAACATGGCGGGTTTTCCCCAACATCAGACTAAAGTCCGGAAATTTAAATGGATTATACCTGTTGACTGAATAATTCATTTCCCATTTTACTCAGTGTCTGCGATTTCCCTCTGATATTGGAGAATGGGGGAAGGTTTTTTTCCACGTCAGTCTAAAATAATATGATCAGGGAACATTTTACAAATGTTACTCTATTTCATTGTCTTCTAACTTTTGCACCTCTATGTTTCATCGGAAGAATCAGGAGTGGTTCCAACTTCAGACTAAAATAGGGGATCCTTTGCCATTCTAATACCAAACTTTGAAATAATATCGTTCCGGATTTTACGATTTTAGCTGCATGTGTTTGCATTATCCTTTGAGGTCCACAGAATGGGGAGTGTCTTTGTCAAGTCTTTAACAAATAGTATAATCTATACACAAAAATAGAGAAGCATCAAATAACTTATTCGGGGGGGAGTACGGTCCCAGTAATAATAAAAGGTTAATTATTGACTGTGTGGGACGTTGCCAAAAAAAACTTAAGACTGTAAAACGGTTTTGCTCACAATTATGTGCAGCACCAGGTACCCCGAAGCAGTTTGCGCTGCGGAAAATTCATGTATCCGGTCATCGTCAGGGGCTCTGGTAAAGTTTTCTCATTGTTTGGTCTGCCAGGTCATCCAAAGTGATCAAGGTACCAACTTTCCAAGTCGAAAGTTCTTTGCACCACTCTACTTCCCTCATTGGAGATAAAAACATGTCACTCTAGTCTTCTCACCCCGAGAGTCAAGGTTTGCCTCGAAAAAAAAAAACTCCAGTGAACCATGATACCCACTAAACATCGGACGTCCACTCAACCTCCAGATCACGTTCAATATCGCGTCGGTCGGTCGTGGACCTTTTATTACGTCCAAAACGACGTCTGTGCATAGGTGCGCATCTGGACGTAAAACAATGACCTCCCATATACGTGATATGACGTTCAATCCGACCTCCTACAAGGACGTGGAAAAACAGGTCATCGGCCTTCCCGACGCAGTGCTAGTCTTGATCTAGGCCAATACAATATATAGGCTGTGAAGCAATCTAGGTGACCGACGGTAGCGTAGTGATTAAGCACAGGTGTGCGCCTGGGATTCGTTGTGTTTCAAGTCCAAGTGTGTGGTAACATTATCTTTACCTATTTGTTTCGATTTTTAGCGAACAAATTTTTCGGTTTGGTTAAAGACTAATATAAACACCCAACATAGGATTACGTAGTGGTCTAATAAACAACTGTGAATGTATGCATTTGTTGTGCTAACAATCTCAAGTTTGTAAATAGGGGGTGAGCACTTGAGATTTTATGCAAAATGCATGGGTTCACAAGTTTTATTATTTAGCCACTACATAATCTTTATGTTGAGTGTTTATTCGTTTTTAACCAACAGGAAAAATTGTTCGCTTAAAAAGTGAAAAGTCAAACATATTCCGACCGGGATTTGAACTGCGTCGTTCGCGACTGACGTCTCATACGCAACCGCTACACCACTGCCCAGGCATTTTTTCTGACTATGTGAAAATACCTAGAATAAAACATTCCTAAAACCGACGCCTACACTTATCCGAGGTTACAGCATGACGATGGAGTCGGACCCCAGGACCTTCTGTTTTCCCACGTCTAATCGAGTAGGGTGTGCATCTGGACGTAAAGCTATGCCTTCCAAGCCGTTTGAATCTGTACCTCTGTCGCTGCCCTGCTTTATTTACTTGGAATCACCCTCTCTTAGTAAGTACACCTTCTGCACAGTTTTTAGTTTCGATTGTATCATTTTTTCCACATTGAAAAGAGTTGGAGAAGAATAGTAAGTTGTTTTTCAGTATACGTGGCATTTGTTTAAGTATATTTTGTAATTAATCTGTCATTTTGAATTGCCAGTGCATGAATCTTAGATAATAACGGTGGCACTGCCTCAGTGAAAGGGAGACGCCCTTTTTTAGTTTTTAAGTTAAAGTTTTTAAAAATCTGTTATTGTTTTCATATTTCCAAACTATTTTTGCGACATTAGAATCTTCAGTTTAGACTGTCCAAACCAACTATGTGTTAAAAAGGTTTTTACGATTCTTGACGTTTTAAAAATAATTCAATTATTATCAAAGTTCTGTATATTTCCAATGGTTTATAAACTGCAAAAAGACAAACCAGTACTTAGTTAAACGTAAGTTTAAAAACAGGGAGATCCGCTTTAATATATGGGGGACACTCCATCATTCGACACTGTGATGTCATCAGTTGGAGTTGAGTTCAGGTGTGGGACCATGTGGGCCATGTGGGACCATTGGAGCACACACAGATGTTACCTGCGCAGAAAGAGAGTTTACTGTTCAGTATTGCTTTGTTTCATAAATGGATGTAATGTCTTCCCAGGTCTTTCAAGTGTCAGAGGACTTTCACTTCTTCTCAATGTGGCTGTTTTAAATGAGCCACTACAGTTGTTATTTTTGTTTGGTTAGCTGCAAATATAAAATATCATTTCATCTGCTGGTCGCACGCTAACTACGCTTGCAAACTCTATTCAATTTCGTACTTTTTCTTATAAAACTTTAAAAACCAGCCATATGTTAATTAAAATACATTTACCTGTGCTATGCAGTCAAATTATTGTGAAATCCATAGAGAGTTAATTTTCATGATTGTTGCAATTACTAATGTTCTTGTGTATCTAATGTGTCATGTGTGTTTGTGTCTTACAGGTGTCAGACTGTTTGAAGGTGTTCAAAGGTAAGATATCACACCTCTCAACATTGATTGTCTCGGTATTATTTATGTTGTTTTTGAAAAAACCATTATATGGTGGTGTATTCTCTTTGAAAACATCTTTTTTCTCAGCATTGTTCAGAACTCACTCAAGATGAGGAAACGAGCAACAAGGGAAAAATGACCCCTCGGAAATGCAATCATGTGTCGAGTAATACAGCGGGTAAGAATAGCTTCAGGGCTCATTTGTGTCCATGTGCAAAACCAATGCACATTTGCAATGTTTCATTTACATGGATTTACTTCCAATGACCACTGCATTATCCAAGTTTATCAGACAGAGTGTCATTCTTCCAGTGTCTTCAAAGCGGTGGCAGTGCCAGGTTTGGTATACATGGTGATGGATCGAGTGGTTGAGGGCATTAATAGAAAGTTTGTGTTGTTATATCACTTAGCCACATTATGTTGAAACTAAACATGTTCCACATTTTCAGGTGCTGTGCTTGGACCTTGTGATGAGCAGGACGAAGACCAAGAGAGGGACACATGTTGGAACACCTCAACATTTAATAATGCATTCTTTCTGCCTTTCAGAGTGTGTTTTACATCCTGGGGAACCTAGAGTGTACGCGTGTGCCTGTTTTAATACTGATCCAAACATCGGTGCTACAATCATGTTTATTTATACTTTGGCATGAACGTTCAGTACAGTAGTGTTCATAACACTGTGCTCCTGTGTGCTTTAAACTTGGTAACTATGATGTAGAGGAGAAACATGATTTTTAATGCAGAGGCTCCCATTTGCCTAATACGACTGATAACCTTCTACTACAGTGTTCTAAGGTTTTTTTGAATGCTGTGTTTATGTTTATTGCTCCGAGTTCAAGAATAAACTTGATTAAAGCTGCATTTCAGCATTCACAGGCTAAAATCTGGTACGTCTTCCTGGAAATGTGAGATGGAGACAGGTTCTTCTTTGACCATGTTCAAAATCCAGGTTTAAAACACTTCTGTTTCTGCTTCACTGAGAGATTTTAGGAAGAGATTTTATTTTTATCTTTTTAATTTACTGTCAATATTTATAATAGTAATGCCTTGTTGATTGTTTCTATCTTTTGTTCAGTGCTTTGAGTTTTCTTTTGTTTTGACTGTGCTATACAAATAAACTGGCCTTCCTATTGCAAAAAGTATGTCTCGACCAGTAAGTGATTCAGAGAGGTTAAGTAGGGCCAATAGAACTGTAAATGGACGTCATATAAACGTCATTATTTTGGTATATAGACGTCGAGAGGGACGTCGGACCGACCGGTTCGGTACCACATTGCAACCCTTGAGCATGAACGTGGCCGCGCGTCATCTTGGAATCGTCCAGATAAGTCCAGATTGACGTTGAAAATGACAGTGTTTTGGACATATGCTTTGCTTAGTGGGAACAACGGAAAACGACTCATTTTGAACGGCAATATTTTGGTCATATAAGCGTTGATAGGACGTCGGACCCCGGACCGGTCATGTCCCACATTGCAACCTTGAAAGAACGTCCCAGATGACGTTGAATTACGTTGTTTTTCGACATCTGCTTGCTTGGTGGGAAACGGACTGAAAAACGAACGTCATATAAACGTCCCATATTTTGGTCATATGAAGACGTTGATGGACGTAAGACCCGAACCGGGTTTCCGTACCACCATTCAAAACCTTGATTGGAGTGCCATCAACGTTACACTTGGAGGTTGAGGTGACGTCGGGAACACGACGTCGAGAATAAGTTCATCAGCACCCCCCAGTGACCTATATTCGACGTTCAAAATACGTTGATTTCAACGTCGGCTTGCTTAGTGGGAAGACCATGTTGAGGAGCAGCACTGCTTTGAGTCACAAAAGAAATTGGAAAGTGTGCCCCTTGTGCTGTTTTGCGGTGAGAGAAGCCTGTGAGGAGGGTTGAGGTTCAGCCCAGGTCCAGCAACGTCATCAAGCCAGGGAAAGCGATGACTTTACTATAGGTTGACAGAGCCCAGGATCACGGCCTTACATAAGGAAACCTCTAACCTGCGGTCCATGGTAGTTAAAGGCAAGTATCGAGAATTATACCATCAATTTTGTACCACATGGCACAACTTAGCAAGAACAGAAAATGCGGTTGCATTTTGTCTATCTATTGTGCAAGTTATAACAATCAGCCACAATCTGTATTTATTATATAAATTGCTTACTGTGAAATGAGCCATGGTAAATGAGCATGATATAGTCTACAATCCAGGCATGTCAAAGTCAAATACATCAGAGGGGCCAAAAAAAACAAATTTGCTGCGAGCAGAGGGCCGGACTGGTTCAATGTGTTTAATCATTGCCTAGTCCGTCCTATTTCAGAACAGGTACTCCCATATTGGCCAGCGTTTCTGATGATTTTTATAGATTATTTCAGGGACCCACAGATTTTTGTGTACTTACTATGACTATCTGAAATCCGAAAACCCAGATTCTGAAAGAATACTGTCTACTTTCCACAGCAAACAGAATTTGTTGTCTAGGCTTGTAATCCCCAGTTGAGTGAGGGACAGTTTTACTGAAATCACAAAAAGCTGAGAAAAAAAGAGGCACAAAAAAGTGCATCTAGCTGTTTCAAACATTCTGAGAGCGCTGCTGCACTGCTGGCTCGATTTCATATGCGCTCAAGCTTAATCCCCAAACATATGTGAGTATAATAGACATCTGGGAACTATGAAAAATAGCGGAACCGCATTGACGTAAAGTGCGTCTAATTGGCAATGGCAACGGGCCCTGTAAAATTATATGCGGGCCGGATTGGGAGTTGGCCAGCGGGCCTTGACTTTGACACATGTGGTATCCATGAAGTCAGTGTTCATTTTATAACTTGCTCTTGTAAATGTTTTTTATACATTCAATTTGATGTGTAGCTTCTTGGACATATTGGTCTTCATGGTTGCTGTCTGTAAAATCTTGTAGTTTTTTTTTTTTTTTTTCAGAAATTTCCAGCTTGCGGTGTTGGAGGTGAGAAAGCTTGTCTCCATGAGCACCGTCACCCAACGAGTTGACAACCACCCCACCCAAACATGCTGATGCACACGTTACTGAGTAGTGACGGGCCAGTGAAACGTCACTTTCACACCTTGCAGGACCTTTCTCACGTAAGTTTTAGTTAATTGTCATTTTTGTGTGTACAGGGTTTCTGCGGGTTGGCATTAAAAACTTTTCGGTCAATTAAAGGACAACTAAGCACCAAATCAACTTTTTTGAGCTTATTACACTGCTAAATATGTTTTTCTTTTTCTTATAGGCTCTCTACAAGTCCTGGTAATTTTTTTTGGACATTTTAGTGCCAAAAATAGATAAAATTCATTTTAAGCCTAAAACCGTTGTGTAGCGGCCCTCTCTAAATTTTTGGCTTACACTACATTTGAATTCGTGCCGGTCCTCCCCATTGCTCTGCCAGCTGTGTAACGTCCGCCGCTCCTGCAGCTCGGTGTATAAAGCAGCCAAAGACTCGCACACGCCCCCGTTAGCGAGTTAGAGGGTGGAATAGCGGGCGAGCGTTTTACATCGAATTTTCCGGTTAGCAATTTATTAGCATAGCTTTAGATAGTTTTTATTTTTCAGTCGCCAGCGTTTCAGTGTAGTTACTTTATCAGTAGTTCAGTAGCCGATTTGTGAATGTCCGCGCGACAACATGTCCGGTCACAGGCGGCCAGGGAGAGGGCGAGGAAGGAGGAGGGAAGAACCGAGACGGGGTATTTGATCTACAGGACCCGCTGGCGTGAGCCCCGCCCTCACATCCCCGACCTCTCCGTCTCTAAATAATGCAACTCGAGCAGAGACCGCTTCACACCCACTCCCCCTCCCCGCGTCTCCCCACAAGCCTCTCGCCATGCCTCTTTCTCTGAGTTTTTTTTAATTTTGGGAGTGGAGTGGGTGGAGTATCGATACTGGAAGGGGTGTTTAGTAGCTCTTTAGTGAAATTTGTCAAAATCAAGGCCTTAAAATATTTACATTTGCATTAAAGTAGAGATTCAAAACTGGCATTAAATGGAAATGTATGGGAAATTATGACGTATGCGCGCGCCTGTAAAAACCCTTTAACACAAAAACATACTGCCCTTTTTAGCCCTCTTATTGCTTGTGTGTGTATCCATTCTAATGCTTGTAGTGACTTTCCTTTTTTCATCACTGCTTATGTGTCATTTTCTATACTTTAAAGGTGAAAATCGGGAACGAAGATGTCACTATCTCATCACATTGTTGGGGGAGACGGCAAAAACTTGTACCACCGCCAATGTATGGCTCGGGTGTACTGTGGGGTCTTTGATGTTGAAAGTTCTCCTCCAAGTCCAACCTGGAATGGAGGGGGTTCAGCAAAATAGGAATTCCTAATGCCGAGCGTCATCGGCAGGCTCTCCGACCCGCAGGAAAATTCAAGCTCTGCCAAGGTAAAATTATGCTTAGAGTAGGTTCTGTCTTTCCAGTTTTGATGGCATATGCCCAGGAGGGTAGGCTGAGCGGGGGGGGCTGGCTATGGGGCAGGAGGAAGAAGTGGGGACGGGATGATTTAAGCAGGCTGCTTTGAGGTGGGTAATCGGTGTTCAGTTCCACAGATGCTGTTGATGTAAAACAGTTTTCCCTTGCGGCCATAGACGCTGCTGTGAGAAAGTCATAAATAGTGGAATTTGCGAGCTAAGACCCAGGTGAAGCGCAAAGTTTGTAATTGATTTAAGTTTTGTACTTGCCAACCTTTTTTTTTTTGCAGGAAGTGAGTTTCAAGTTTGCACTAGATGTTGCAATGTTAAAATGTACCCTCTACCTCAACTTCCTCTGGATTTGTTTTGTATCTGATTTAAAGAAATAAAGTTGGCTTTTTTGATAGATGCCCATTAGTCTGTGTTAAATTGCCATACACATGTTTGCATATATATATATATTTAAATATTATATTTATAATGACTGTTTCTATTATTTAACCTATATTTCAAATACATTGTAAACATATATTAAACATATGAAAGGGGGGGGGGGAATTTTTTTTGTCACTTAGTTTACTGCTGAGTGGTGAATGTTTGAAAGTCTCTCGTTCAAATGAATGGGGCTGCGACCGGCTGGCGCATGCCCGAAGCGTATTTCCACATTTTTCTTGTGGGGGGACCTCTCAGCGGGCCAATTTGGATCGTTACAGTAGAGCACATTTTTATGGCCATTTGTTTAGAACGGCGGGATAGGGTCGTGACTCTGACCGTTAATATATTACGTCTATGGAAAAAAACACATGCCTTAGCGCGGAGCTTCAACATTCACAGCAAAGTAAAATAGAGTGGACCAAAAAAAAATTCACCCCCCTCAGAATTTCGACACAACATGTGGAAACGGAGCTTTGGCCAAGAGCAAACTTTTGGTCCTCCAGTATAGACGTTTTGATGGAGGGTCTTGCCAATGGGAATCTGATAGTATTGGCCCTCATTTTCTCTCCCTCTCTCTCTCTCAGCTGTTTTTGTTTGATGCATTAGTTAGCCAGTTGTTGCCATCCTTGTTGTTTTACACGCCGACTCTTATTTACGGTCTAAACGACTTAGGCATTTTTTGATTCATTCCTTTTGTTGGACTTGTTTTGTTGAGTTTGTTATTTTGGCACAACTGGGCGACGCCAACTCCCACCACTGTTATTCTTTTTTGTTTAGCTTTTATAAAAGGAAATTGCCATACCCACTGAGTGACTCGGCTGAGATTTATCTGAGCCGCTGCGCAAACATTTCCAGGCTATTAGCAGAAACGACCAGGCTCTAATGCAAATTTTCTCAGGTTCTTACAAGGTTGAAAAACATGTAGTTCTAGCGGCCCGGCCAGTAGATGGTAAGAAACCCCCCTCTGGCAGTTGATTACCCACTTCCTGTGCCAGACCCTCGGAAGCGCACCAACATCATTCTGTAATTTTAACAAGCAGTTGTGAAGAATGGAAACTGAAGCGACAACTTTGTGCTGAGGTCTCGTTTGGATGAACGAAAGGAGTAGAATTATCCACTCTCTCCCGAGCTCGCAAAGCCCCCACAAGCTAGTTTGTGTAACCCGCGCCTTTGTTGTTTGTTTTCGCTACTGTGCATGTCCAAAATGTACGTGCGGGGAGCTGCGGTGGAGGTGGGGGGTTCAGCTCCGGCAGGAAATTCCCACCTTTTTCCTCACGCGGGTCGTGAAAGACGAACCCCGCTGAGCAGCGTATCTTGAGTTGTCCACTCTGCAGCATGATCTGAAATTCTTACGGTTTTTCCACTCCCTGGAACACAGTCTTCTTCATATGAGCGGTTAGTAGCAACAGACATCCAAACTATAGTTTTTTACTGCCACATTGTCTCTGTGTAGCTGCCTCCTCAGTTCAATTATTGTTTCATCTATCTTGGTCGATACACAAACTTGGGGGCTCGTCCAGGATAATTTGAAACAATCATTGTTCTTGTGGCTCTAGAGTATTAGAGAGGGTGCAATCATGGGTTCGTTTTACAAAGATTTCATAGAGACTCCCACTTTTTCAGCCTCTTCAGGTTCAGTCAGAACTCACCTTGGTGTAAGCCAACAACAGGAGATGCCTTCTCATCACCGCAGGGAACTGGCCGGTGTTGCTGGTCACTCCGTGTGCTGTAGAGCTTCAGAATATTCACATAGCAGACCCCTTGAGCGCCCGCCTACGGTCGGTGTCGTGATGAGTAGTTGGTGTCCACTCAGCTTCTGGTATACAACATAAGGCACAGAGATGTAGTGGACAAATGCTGAGCTGGTATTGGTTAAGAGAAGTAGCGCCGTTCGAGCGCCGTAGTCCACCAGGCTAGACGATGTTGACAATAAGCCTTCTTGTCAAATTGCAGCTTTCTTTCGGTCAGGAGACGCCAAGACAAAGTGGGGTAGCAAGCTAGTTTTAAACCGATCCCAAAGTGTAGTAGTGGAATATCTGGGATGTTTTGACAGTCTTTGAGTTTAATGAGGTGCTCTTTTAGAAACTTGTCCAAAAGGTCCTGGGGCGGCACGGTGGGCTGGAGTGGATAGCCATCTCGCCTTCTCAGGCAAGAAGGTCCTGGGTTCGAAATCCGGTCGGACCAGGGCCTTTCTGAATGGGAGTTGCATGTTCTCCCCGTGATGTCTCGTTAGGTTTCCTCAGGTACACCGGTTTTCCCATACCACTAAAATTATGTACCCAATAGGTATGGACCTGCCGCCTCTATACTGGCGGACCCCGCTCCCCATCTCTGTGTGGAGCGAGCAGCAAATGCCCCAAATAACAATTGTTAAACCGCCTTTGAGGACTCTTGATTTGCAGTTGAAAAGACTGGTACAATAAATAACGATTACTTACTTACCTCAGACTTCCTGGCCCAAAGACTAGTGGGTGGGCTGAACCTCAACCACTCCTGCACAGCTTCCTCCAGCAGCAACAGCACAAGGGGCCCCCTTTCATTTTTTGTGACTCAAAGCAGTGCTTCACACATGGACTGCCCACTACAGCAAGCCGACGTTGAAGTCAACGTAATTTGAACGTCGAATATTAGGTCACTGGGGGTGCTGATGATTGACGTTTCTCGACGTCGTTTCCCGACGTCAACCTCAACCTCCAAATGTTACGTGATGGCACGTCAATTCAAGGTTTGATGTGGTTCGGAAACCGGTCGGGTCTGGACGTCCTCTCAACGGCTCATATGACCCAAAATATTGACGTTTATGACGTTCGTTGTCAGTCGTTCCACTAAGCAAGCCGATGTCCAAACAACGTAATTACATCTGTCATCTGGACGATTCATTCCAAGGTTGCAATCGTTGGTACAGAACCCGGGTCGGGTCCGACGTCCATATTAACGTCTAGAAGACCAAAATATTGCCTTCATATGACGTTTTGTTTTCCGGTGTTCCCACTAAGCATGCAGATTGTAAAAACACTGTCATTTTCCAACGTCATCAGGACTTTATCAGGACGTTAAATGACGTGCGGCAACGTCTTTCAAGGTTGCAACTGTGGTACGAACCGGTCGGGTCCGACGTCCCTCTCGACGTCTTATATGACCAAAATATTGCGTTTATATGTCGTCCAATTTACAGTTCTATTGGACTTCACTTAACCTCTGCCGAATCACTTACTGGTCGAGACATAACTTTTTGCAATTAGGCAAGGCAAGTTTAATTGTAGCACAGTCAAAACAAAAAGGAAACTCAAAGCACTGAACAAAAGATAGAAACCAATAAAAACATGGCATTACATTTTAAATATTGACAGTAAATTTAAAAAGATAAAAATACAATCTCTCATAAAATCTCTCAGTTGAAGCAGAAACAGAGTTGTTTTAAACCTGGCTTTTAACTTGTCAAAGAAGAAAGCCTGTCTCACATTTCCAGGAAGACCGTTCCAGATTTTGCCTTGTGAATTGAATGCAGCTTTAACATGTTTAGTTCTGACCTCGGGCCAATAAACCGTAAACACCGCATTCAAAAATCCTTAGAACAACTGTAGTCGTAGGATATCAGTCATTATTGCAAATGGAGCTGCATTAAAAATATGTTTCTCTCCATCAAACGTACAAGTTAAAAGCACACAGGGGCACAGTGTTATGAACTACTACTGTACTTGAACAGTTCATGCCAAAGTAAAAAATACATGATAGTAGCACCTATTGTTTGGATCAGTATTAAACACAGGCACCGCTACACTCTAGGTTCCCAGATGTAAAAACACAATTGGAAAAGGCATGAAGAATGCCTTTATTGAATGTTGAGGTGTTCCAACATGTGTCCTCTCTTGGCTTCAGTCTCTCATCACAAGGTCCCGCACAGCACCTGAAAATGTGGAAACCTGTTTTAGTTTCAACATAATGTGGCAAAGTGATATAACAACACATAATTTCTATTAATGCCTCAAACACTCGATCCATCCCCATGTGATACAAACCTTGCCACTGCCCTCGCTTGAGACACTGGAAGGACACTTGGTCTGAGAACTTGGGATAAGGTTTGGTCATTGGTGTAATTCCATGTATAAAAACAATTGCAAAGTGCATTTGTTTTGCACCATGGACACAAATGAGCCCTGAAAGCTACTTACCCTGTATTATCTACACATGTTGCCATTTCCGAGGGGGCATTTTCCCCTGTTGCTCCTTTTCCTCATCTAGAGTGAGTTGCTGCAACAATCTGAGAAAAGTGTTTTCAAAGAGACATACACCAAATTAAAGGTTTATTTCTAAATACCCATAATTATACAGAGAACCAATCCTGGTGTGAGAGTGTTGATTCTTACCTTTGAACACTTCAAAACACCAGTCTGACCCTGTAAGACTCAAACACACGCATGACACATTGGAATACACAAGAACCTTTGTTATTGCAACAATTCATGAAATTATACTCTATGGATTACACAATAATTGACTGCCTTGCAAAGGGTAATGTATTGTTAATTAAATATGGCTGTTTAAAGTTTCTAGAAAAGGTATGAATTGAATAGAGTTGCAAGCGCTAGTTGCTTGCTACAGCAGATGAATGGATATTTCATATTTGCAGCTAATACCAATAACAAAAATAAAACTGTAGTGGTCTCATTTAAACAGCCACAGTGAGAAGAAGTGAAAGTCTCTGACATTGAAGACAGTGGAAGAATTATATCCATTTATGAACATTTGCAATACATGAGACATTAAACCTCTCTTTCTCAGCAGGTAACATCCTTCCTTTGTGCTCCTATGGTCCACATGGTACCACATGGTCCCACCCTTGAACTCAACTCAAAACTGATGACATACACAGGTGTTAAATGATGGGAGTGTTCCCAAATATTAAAGCGGCTCTCCCTGGTTTTTAAACTTAGATTACTAGTACTGTTGATCTTTTTGCAGTTTTTAAAACCATTGTGAACTATACAGTCACTTTGCTAATAATTGAATTATTATTTAAAAATCAAGAATTCTTAACTTTTTTAACTCCAGTGTTTGTTGGACAGTCTAACCTAAGAAATTCTAATGTGCTAAACATAGTTTGGAAATATGAAAACATATCATATTTTAAACTTTAACATAAAAACTAAAAAAAGTGTCTACTCCCTTTCAGCTGTGCAGTGCCAGCCGTTATTATTATAGATTCATGCTCTGGCAATTCAAAATACAGCTAATATACAAATCAAACTTAACAAATTCACGTATACGTGAGACAAACACTTACTTTCTGTCTCACTCTTTTCAATGTGGAAATGATAATCTATATCTAAAAACTTTGCAGACTGTGTTACTTTAGCGAGGGTGATTCCAAGTAAATAAAGCAGTGGCAGCGACAGCGGTACAGAAAAAAAAAATTCTACGTCTGGGTGAAGGCATTGCTTTAAGTCAGATGCACCACCCTAACGTCGATTCGACGTGGGAAAACAGGGGTCCTCGACCGACTCATTTGTCAGGCTGTAACCTCGTATAAGTCGTGCGTCGGTTGTTTAGGCGGTTATTATTCATTTTTTCTAGTCGTCAGAAAAAATGCCTCGGCATTGGTGTAGCGGTGCCGTAATGAGTCTTCAGTGCCAAACGACGCAGGGTCAATCCCGTCGGACAAATGTTGTGACTTTTCACTTTTAGCGAACAATTTTTCTGTTTTCGGTTCAAAACGAATATAACACTCAACTAAGAATATGTAGTGGCTAATAATAAAACTTGTGAACCATGCATTTGCATAAATCTCAAGTGCTCACCCATATTTACAAACTTGGAGATTGTTAGCCACACACAAATGAAACATTCACAAGTTTTATGATTAGCTCCACTACGTAATTCCTATGTTGAGCGTGTTTATGTGTCTTTAACCAAACAGAAAAAATTGTCGCTAAAAACGAAACCACATAGTAAAGATAACTGATACACCTCCCCGTGGACTTGAACACACGTATCCCAAGGCTGCACACATTTGCTTAATCACTACCGCTACCGTCAGGTACACCTAGATTGCATCACAGCCTATATATGGTATTGCTAGATCAAGACGTACTGCGTCGGACGGCCGATGACTGTTTTCACGTCCTAGAGGAGGTCGGATTGGACGTCATATCCACGTATATGGGAGGTCATTGTTATTACGTCAGATGCGCACCTTGCACAGACGTCGTCTTCGGACGTAAATAAAAGGTCACGACCGACCTGACGCGATGCATTGGACGTGATCTGGAGGTGAGTGGGAGTCGGATGTTTAGTGGGTTCATGGTTCAATGGAGTTTTTCGTGTGCACCTTGAATCTCGGGTTGATAGACTAGAGTGAATGTTTTATCTCCAATGTGGGAAGAGAGGGTGCAAAGGCTTTCGACTTGAAGTTGGTATTGATCACTTTGATGGACCCTTGGCAGACCAAACAATGAGAAAACTTTACCAGAGCCCTGACGATGACCGGATACATGGAATTTCCGCAGGCATACTGCTTCGGGGTACCCTGGGGAAGCTAACCATAATTGTGAGCAGAAACCGATTTACAGTCTTAGTTTTTGGCAACAGGTTCGCCACCACTGTAATATTAACCTTTTATTATTACTGGGACCTCCACCCCCGTATATGTTATTGATGCTTCTCTATTTTGTGTAAAGATTATACTATTTGTTAAGACTTGACAAAGACCCACTCCCATTCAGTGACCTCAAAGGGATAATGCAAAACACATGCAGCTAAAATCGTAAAACTCGGACGATATTTATTTCCACAGTTTGAGTAATCGAATGGCAAGGTTCTCTCATTTTTAGGTCTGCTGTTGGGAACCACTCCCCTGATTCTTCTGATGAGACATAGAGGTGCCAACGTTAGACAATGGAAAATAGAGTAACATTTGTAAAATGTTATGATCATATTATTTTAGACTGCGTGGAAAAAAACTTCCCCCCCATTCTCCCAATATCAGGGGAAAGCGAAGCACTGCGGTACAAAATGGGAAATGGAATTTTTCAGTCTCAGGTATATTATTCATTTAAATTTTTCGACTTTAGTCTGCCTGTGGGAAAAAAAACCTCCAGGTTACGTAAATTATTTAAAAATATGCCTTCTTTCATAAAACCTGTTGAGTTTTGCCTTGGATTGATTACAGTAATTGAATTATCACACCATTGCTTTTTTTTTATTTCTTTGTTTTTTTTTTTTTTATTGGCCTTTTCTATTTCTGGGCTCTGTCTCAAGCCTGAAGAAAGACAAATTCTTTCATTGCCACTTACCAAACCCACCCCTTTTTTATATTTGGAATAAAATGATGGCAAAAATTGGAAAATCATTGCAAAGATCATTTTTTTCCTGATTTCAATTGGACAAATTTAATGCGGAGGACTAAAGACAGTTCATCATTTTGCAGTTTTGGATTCAAGAGGCATTTATTGAAAACATCAAAAACTAGAGAAGCACTTTTCATGTACAGCTTTTTTTGTACATTTAAAGATGTACGGTAACAGCTTCAGTCCAGTGCTACTGACATCAGTTTGAAGGCGGTGTGACTCTTACCTGGTCACGGGGCTCACGCACAGAATAGTTAATATGCAGACCAGTGAGATCAAGGGCAAGAAAATTGTAGGTAAATTTGTACCTGGAGAAATAGGAACCTTTTGGAAGTTGTATTTGAGGTTGGTGCAAGTGGACAACGCCCTCGTACAGCGGGGAAAAAAACATCTTACCTTATCACAATGAAACAATTGATGTCTTTCAGAACAGCCAAAGGTGTGATGGAGATGTAATCAGAAGATTCATGGCAACACCCTAATAGGCCATCATGCTGTAGTCCCAAAAGCCTATATATTTTCCATTCAAGATGCAAAGAGGACAATGTTTTACCTGGATGCTACAGGGTGCATAGTGCAGAGAAGACACACAAGCCATTTTATGGAATGAGACCGTGGTAAGAACCCTCAAAAAGCTGCTCCCCACTGGCCAATAGCCTACGTCTGCACTTGTGATACACCCCACCATCCATTATATTTACTTTTTACAGGCATTTATGTCAGATGCAATGAGAAAGTTTGTAACAAATGTCTTTGTAACGGCCTGAAATGTTTGTGGTGCGATGGATCTTTGGTTCTGCTGCATTCCCTGACCCACGACGTTTTGTCGGCTCTCATTGGAAAACCTCCTATAAATAGGATGTTAAATTATGGCAATATTTGGAGAGGCTTTGACATCCACTTTAATCCATCCATGTTTGAGCCATGTCATGAAAAACGTCCAAGACCTCTTGCAAAAAAAGTATTAGTGTTTGGGCGCATTAATTTTGTAAGATACTTTTGCTTTTATTTATACTGCTTTATGAATGTTTAATAATCTCAGTTCCTGTTTATTTAGCTTATTCGCTTTTATTTTATTTTATGAACCCTCTGGGACACTTAGGTCCTCCATAATCTTTAACCTGCTCCTAGGACGTCCCAACTACCTCTGGTGAGGCCTGTTAAGTTTATCTGATGATCTGAGGTCCACTGATGTCATGGTGTGGTTTTTATTTCTGTATTTGGTTTCATTTTGACATTAGTTTCTCGGTTTCTTTTCAGTTTTACTTCATGTCCTGTTTCCCCTGTTGATTGTTGCCCGCCCTGATGTGTTTCTTCTGTGTTCTGTCTGTGTTCTATATGTACCTGTGCTTACTCTCCCTTTGTTGCTGGTTAAGTGTCTTGTCAAGTTCAGTCCTGTTCCTGGTTAATTTGGATTTTGGAGTTTGTGTTTTTTGCCTTTGGACTTAATTTTATAAATCTTAATTATGGCATTCAGCGTTGTGTCCTCACTCATCTAACTCCTGATACACTGCAAGCTTCATTATATAAAAAGTATTTACCCCGTCTTTTTATTAAAGATTTTAGTTAGTTTAGTTTTAACAAAGATTTAATACTTTTAAGTGGCTATGCATGTTATAAGGTAGATTTAATTATTTATATACACTACTAATGAGGTGCTTGTGAACGGGTGCAGCTCTGAACTGCCACCCCCCCATCCAGGAAATGTATTAAGGGGGAAGAAAAGGGATGGATATTTATAAGGAATTTTTGTGTACATTTACTTACATAACATTTCAGCTTTTAAAAGTATTCAATATTGTTTTGGGGCGAAGGGGGGGTTATTAGTCTGTGTACTTATGATTGCAGTTTTAATGAGAGATCTTTAAGTAATAGCTCGATGAATTTTCTTTTTGTTATCTCCTGAAGGAGTTAGCTTTGCCTCGCTCCCAGACGTTGTGTTCAGCCAATCGACTCTGGGGGAGCCATTGCCCAGAACCACAAGTCCAGCTAGCAGAACCAAATTACCTGCAAGAATTGGATGAGATCCCACAAGTGCCACAGTTGTGTTCCGTCCTTCCTTCCTCATGGATAGCTAGTTTTAAAACACCTTGCGAACCTTCAGGAACTGATGAGGATGTCTGCCGCTGTGGCTGATGTCTTGGTTTTATAGAAGGACTATCCGGCGGATAAACTATGAACAAACGACGTCACTCCCAAGATCCTCCCGTACGATTCATCTGCACAACAGCCCAGAGCATTTATCTTGAATATACTATGACGCCCATAGCCAATCCAATTGTGATAGTCCAAATTTCATGCGAAATTTGGTCCTTAATTTACGACTCTCTGGGGTAGTTATGTAAAGATTAGAGCGCGACCCAGGCATTGGAAATCCCGGCGAGGTTACAATCAGTAAGACAGAAACATAGACCACTGGCTAACCCCAACTTGTACAGGCAATTTGTCTGAAACTACAGTTGGGTTGAATTATACATTTCTTTAAATTACTGTTTGCGTGTTATTTATTTTTTAGAATGACTGAGTGGACACACATTGGTGCAAATTTCAATGATAGTGATGAAGGAGCACCACTTGATGTAGTTGGTGGAGGTGGAAAACACATGTTATTCGCCAAAATTTCATTGCCCAGTTGTTGAGCCTCAGTGGTCTGGATTAATCCTTGGTTGTCAGAGATGAACGCAAAAGAGAACTGCAAAAGTAATATAATTTAATAAATGCCAAAAAAAGTAAAAACTGGAAACCGGGAACAAGAGAAGGGGGGAAAACAACAATGGGCCGACAACAAGAGGACATGAGCACAGGGTTAAAATAACACAGTGGACAAGGTGTAGACATCAGGGAGGGGCAAAACATCAACAAGACAGACATGAAGCAAAAACTCAATCAACGGGACAACAAAAAAAATATCAAAAAAATTTAATACCAGATACATAACTGAAAGTCCACCCATGAAATTGGTAAGTGTCTTGAAATGCACTTCCACTGACTTAAAAACAATTTCGGCCAATTTCTATTCATTTGTGCAGTTTGCTAAGTATTTCGAAAATTTGATTTCAACAGTTATATCAATACACTAATGCATTTCATATTTTGTTCCCTATCCATCTGGGTTTCGATCAAGGTACTCAACCACCACTGCTCTGTTAAAATGTATCATGATGTATTTTCTTGATTTGACCAAAATATGTCTCTGGGCCTCCATATTCCATTATCTATCCAACGCCTTTGCGTCTCGTAGATCACTCCCTTCTAACTTGACAAGTTAACGCCCCCCCACCCCCCCAATAGGTCTTGATACCACCGCCCATTTTCACTATGTTGTGTCCACTTGTTCCTAGGCCAACAAATTGCATAATGAAAAGGGCTCCCACTTTAGGTCCCCTTCTATTCTCAATAAGCATCAACGATCTTCCACAAGTCATATCAACATCTATATATCGCAGAAGACAGCATTTAACATCTACAGTAGGTCCCACATTCCGTTTTGTCGACTTCATTCACGCTTCTCGGGAATCACGCAGCCTGCGTGAAAATTAGTACATCTTATCGCCACAGGTGGCAGGCTAAGTCCGCTTTAAGCTTTGCCCAGCGACTTAGACGCTCAGGTATATGACTGCGTGCAAAACCTGTCTAGCCCAGAGGTGCAATGTTGGCGTAATGGTAGCGTAAACTACAGGGACCTGGAGCAACCCAGGTTCGATTCTTGTCTGAGGCACATCTTTTGGTTGATTGTGGCAAAATTGTTTTTTCCTTAAAACAATTATTATAGATCACTCTTGTCTTGAATGTCTGAAAAAACTCTAGGTGAATTCACTAGTGTTATACGGTTAAATTATTGTGTTATGTTTTGATAAATCCGAACGTTACTTACAAATACCTCCGCTCTGGCCCCGGGGGGGGGAAGCAGCTGCTGTGCCCCCGCTCTGACAGCCACATGTGAACGCCACTGCCGTCTGGGCTCCGAGCGCGGACCATAGACAGCGGATCTCACAGTCTCTATCTACTCTGCTCGCTCTCTCTCCTCTGCTCGGTCTCTCTCTCTCTGCTCGCGTCTCCTTCTGCTAGCTCGCGTCTCTCTCTCTCTGCCCGCGTCTCTCTCTCTGCTGCGTCCTCTCTCTCTGCTCGCGCCCTCTCTTCTCTGCTCACGTCTCTTTCTCTGCGCGTGTCTCTCTCTCTCTGCTCACGTCTCTCTCTATCTGCTCGAATCTCTCTCTCTCTGCTCGCATCTCTCTCCTCTCTGCCTCACCTCTCTCTTGCTCACGTCTCTCTCTCTCTCTCTCTGCTACACGCCTCTCTCTCTCTGCTCCGCATCTCTCTCTCTGCTTCGCATTCACTCTTCTCTTGCTCGACATCTCTCTCTCTCTGCTCGCATTTTCTCTCTCTTGCTCGCATCTCTCTCTCTCTGCTCGGGCGTCTCTCTCTTGCTGGCGTCACTCTACACTGCTCGCGTCTCCTCTCTCTGCTCCCTCTCTCTCTCTCTGCCTCGCGTCTCTCTCTCTCTGCTCACCTCTTCTCTCTCTCTCTCTCTGCTCACCTCTCTCTCTCCTCTGATCAGTCTCTCTCTCTTGCTCAGTCTCTCTCTGCTCACCTCTCTCTCTCTCTCTGGCTCAGCTCTCCTCTCTCTGCTCGCGTCTCTCTCTTTCGCTCACGTCTCTCTCTCTCTGCTCCACGTCCTCTCTGCTCACGTCTCTCTCTCTCTCTCTGCTCACGTCTCTTCTGCTCGCGTCTCTCTTCTCTGCTCGCATCTCTCTCTTGCTCGCGTTCTCTCTCTCTGCTCACCTCTCTCTCTGCTCACCTCTTCTCTCTGCCCTACGTCTCTCTCTCTCTGCTCACCGTCTATCTCCTCTCTGCTCACGGTCTCTCTCTCTCTGACACGTCTCCTCTCTCTCTCTGCCTCACGTCTCTCTCTCTCTGCTCACGTCTCTCTCTCTCTGCTCAGGTCTCTCTTGCTCGCGTCTCCTCTTCTGCTCACGTCTCTCTCTGCTCTCTCTCTCTGCTAACGTCTCTCTCTGACTCACGTCTCTCTCTGCTTCGTCTCTCTCTCTATGCTCTGTCATCTCTATGCTCACGTCTCTCTCTGCTCCCCCCCCCACGTCTCTTCTCTCCTCTGCTCACGTCTCTCTTCTCTGCTCAGTCTCTCTGCTCGCGTCTCTCTCCTCTCTGTCACGTCTCTCTCTGCTCGCTCTCTCTGTTCGCGTCTCGCTCTCTCTGCCACGTCTCTCTCTGCTCTCTCTCTCCACTCGCGTCTCCTCTCTCTCTGACCTCACGTCCTCTTTCTTCACCTCTCTCTCTCTCTCTCTGTCTCAAGCCTCATCTCTCTGCTCCGTCTCTCTCTGCTCACGTCTCTCTCTGCTCAGCCTCTCTTTCTCTGCTCACGTTCCTCTCTGCTCTCGTCGCTCTCTGCTCACGTCTCTCTCTCTCTGCTCACGTCTCTCTTGCTCGCGTCTCAATCTCTCTGCTCCGTCTCTCTCTGCTCTCTTTCTCTGCTCGCGTCTCTCTCTCTCTGCTCAAGTCTCTCTCTGCTCGCGTCTCTCTCTCTCTTGCTCACGTTCTCTCTGCTCACGTCTCTCTACTCTTGCTCACGTCTCTCTCTGTCTCGCGTCTCTCTCTCTTCTGCTCACGGCTCTCTTCTGCTCTCTCTCTCGGCTCACGGCTCTCTCTCTCTGCTCACGTCTCTCTCTCTGCTCCACCTCTCTTCTTCTCTCTCTGCTCGCGTCTTCTCTCTCTGCTTCACGTCTCTCTCTCTCTGCTTCACGTCTCTCTCTGCTCTCTCTCTCTGCTCACGTCTCTCTCTCTTCTGCTCACGTCTCTCTCTCTCTGCTCACGGTCTCTTCTCTCTCTGCTCACGTCTCTTCTGCTCTCTCTCTCTGCTCACGTTCTCTCGCTCTGCTCCGTCCTCTCTCTTGCTCACGTCTCTCTCTCTCATGATCACGCTCTCGCACCCCACTTGTTCTTCTTAAAGATGTTGTTTGATGCGGAGCAGGAGTCAGCAAACTAGATTGGTTGTGAGATTATTAAAAGAAGCTAGTTCCTCTCATCTTTACAGCATGGACGTTTGTGAATGTTATTGCATCCGGGTGATTAAATTGCTCTTTTATTATTAATAATGCTAGTAAATCCTGACATTTAAAGTTCGCGTGCCTCCCCAAAAACATCACAATCCTCACCGCACGTCACAGTCTGTCTGCTATTTGCATCGATCATTTGATGTTCCTCAACCCTACACTTATTTCAGTTTATAAATGTGTAGGCTAGCTGTTTTTCAGTCTTTGAAATGTTGATGTGGCATTTTTTGGATTATTAAAAGCATTGCCTCTGTCTGTGCGCTTTAAACTTCCGGCACTAAGGTCCACTTACGTGGATTAGCACCCTCTCAGCTGTCTTCGACGCGAATGAATGACAGATGCATGCTAGTGTACGGATATGTAAACCATGGCAACGCCGGCTGCTGAAAAGGCAAAACCTAGGCCATTCCAGTCCTGCTGGACACATGAGTTTCGGTTTTGTGTTTGTGAAGGGGGGACCGGGCTGTGTGCACTTTATGCTGTGAAATTGTTGTGTGAGAACTTAAGTGTTAAGCGTCATTTGAGACGAAGCACGAGGAAGGACCTTCAAAAGGACCCCAACCATCCGAAAAAGTTGAGTCAATTAATATGTGCTGTGTCAGATATGGGAAAACATGCTAGGCTCCTTCAGGGTTTTCCACTGCTAAAATCACGGGACAGGAAGCCAGATCTCCCCTCCCCCCACACGAATAACACAAAAAAAACAAGCCCACCCCGCCCCTGCTGTTATTCAGTAGTACCTAAATTTGCAAATCATTACCATGCAAATGTTAGCAGCCACTTTCCTTCTTTTCAGAAACAGGGCCAATTTCGCTTTTGGGTTTGTAGTGTTAAAACTAAGCAGGGACATTTCATCAGCCAACTCAATTATATTTGTAAAACACGGAAGTAATAGAAGGTTTCCCACCCCTCATACATTTGTATTAGGCAAATATTCGTTTTACAAGTTTACTACAGTCTAGCAATCTTCATTTCAACCTTCGGCCACAACACGCACAACCACGCATGAAATTCAAGATTGCGACAATAATAAAAACATGTTCACCCACTCTGGGCATCACGTTTTAAAAATGAATTTGGCCATCAGAAATGTCTAACGGAAACACGCATACCTTTCGAATATTATAAATCAGCCTCTGAATTTATGTCTTTTAAAATAATGTTGTTAAAAACACTCACCATTAATGCGACTTTGGTGCGGCCTGTAAAAAAATACAACTCAAACTTGTTCACCTTACTAAGATTTTTGCATTCACTGACATAAAATTGCAGATGGAACTTATGAACATAGAAGGCCATGGCCTGTTATCGTAGTCAAAAACAAGATAAACTAGAAGTACAGACACACAATGTTCTTTGGATAGGTCTCTCTGCTACGATTGTGTATCCGTTGTTTTAGCTGACTTTTTTTGAGCGCAATATATTCCCCAATATATATGTTTTCCCTGCTTTTGTTCTGCCTGAATCTACCCACCTGTTGTGAATAAACTTCCAAGTTGCTCTGGTGTGCCAACGATCCCTGCCTAGTGCGTCTGGATTTTCGACACTCACTTTCTGAAGTTTTGATGAAAAGTTCAGCTTATTTGCTAGATTAAGTTGATTTGACTTGGAAGTTGTAGTGAACTTCTGAAAGTTCAAGTGGTCACAAGATAGTTCCAGCTTCCAACTGGAAATTTTATTGTCAGTGAATGCAAAATCTGAGTAAGGTGAACAATTTTGAGTTGGTTTTTACAGTACACCGAGCTATAGTGAGGTCAACTTATCTGCGTTTTGCCATTTAAATATGGTGATATGGGCAACCCGTGCATTCAACATTTGGAACAAACTAATTTGACAAAAAAATCACTGTATTTATTTTTTACCCAACCGTAATCGACAGGCCAGCCAAAGTAGCCCTTGTATAATTTCTCTGGCTCAGCTCCCCCTAGGAAACATTAAGTTTCCCCTCTGGTTCACAGTGGTGCGGCACGGTGGCTGAGTGGCTAGCACTCTCGCTTCTGACACGAAGGCCCTGGGTTCTGAATCCCGGTCGGAACAGGGCCTTTATGTGTGAATTGGCATGTTCTCTTGTCTGCATAGGTTTCCTCGCGGTCGACTTCCGGTTTCCCCTACCCAAGTGACCTAGTGGGTCCATGAAATGCGCTATATAAATACATCATGATCTTTTAATGTGGGGGCTAATTTAAAACTCAAAATAGTAGTTATTGTAGGGGCCCGTAATCTGAAACTTAAAAAAGTAAGTTTTTACAGACTTGAAATTTTCCCAGTAACTGTGATTTAAACACTTTGTTGGCAGACCTTGGAAAACTTAAACTGACCAACTGAATAAGTGTACGTTCTTCAAAACTTGAAGATTCAGTTAATGCCTTCAACTCAAAAATCCTTAGCAGCTGGTTGCTTTGAAATTTGAGTTGAACTAAACTTTATCTTTTTTTTCCAGTGTGCATGGGAACCAGAAGTCAATTAAAAAGTTGGACATTGCTCCTGCAGCCCTGAACAGGACATGCGAGGTGCGCGGGTCGGGCCGAAACCGCAGTCAAACGCGGGTCCGCGGTACGGGCGGGTAGGATGCCTCAAAAAATATGAGTCATGTCCCCGGGGTGCGGGTGGGTGGGTCAGAAAGCTCCTGATCCCTATATAATATTATATATGTCGAGCCACGGAATGGGAGTCCTTGGAGTACATTTGCAATCGCGCAGGCGAGGCTGTTAAACAAAAAAATATGCTGACCAACAGGATCGCTCCTTCTGACTCCCCGCTTCAAAGCCTCAGAACACTCCTGTCCGGAGGACAGACGTGTGATTACACAGAGGCACCGAGACTGATGACGGTGTTGGGCTCACCGCAGAGGCTAAAGCAGGGCCTCTTTACTTTAATTAGCAATGCAAGACTCGTGGAAACGCTGTGGTGAAAGAGGTCGTGTCTTACTCCACTTTAGTTCATTTGATTCTGAGCAGCTAATAATAAATAATCGAGAATTTATAGCTACCACACTATCAAATAAACTTATTTTTATTCATAGAATCATAAATGTGGTGGATTGTTTGATATTTCGTTTATTTCCTGAGATATGAATTAATAAAGTGACGAATATGAGGCAGAGTGGGCCCACAGCTAGTCTGGACTCTGAAAAAAAATGAGTCGGTATCCTGGCATTCCGCGGGGTTAATGACGTCGCGCGAGGTGATATTTTACCGGGTAAACAGATCACTTATTTACTGCGCATTACGGTGAAGCGGCATCTCTCCGCTGTTGCGGTTCGGAGATATCATCGCCCCACGAACTTAATAGCAAAATACACGGTAAGTAACCTGGGTTTTGGAAAAACCAACAACACACACATACATCTAAGGCTCTCTAAGCTTAGCGAATGGTGGTATATTTGATTTCTGTCACGGTTGTTTTGACCCGTCGGATCAGTGAATAAAAGTTGAAAACCGCCGCGCTCATCACACACTCTGCTCTGCTGCCGAAGCGGGCAGGAAGGTCCGGCGCGAGTCCACTTTTCCCCCGGGGGGTAGAAACGCGAGTCACGTGGCCCAAACGGACCAATGCCATTGGTTGGACTAATCCATTTTACTTGTTAACAAGGTTTAAAGGGTTGTTAACGATGTTTAAAGCTCGGGGTCTGTAACTTTAGTCTACAAAAATAACATGCTTAAAAGCTGAGGTCTGTAACATTTGTCTGATAAATAACATGGTTAAAGTGAGGTCTGTAACTTTGTCTCATAAAATAACACATGTTTAAGCTTGAGGTCTGAAACTTTCGTCTCATAAATAACACCCGTTTAAAGCTGGGTCTGTAAACTTTAGTCTCATTAATAACGTTTAAAGCTGAGGTCTGTAACTTTCGTCTCATTTACATAACATGTTTAAAGCTCGAGTCTGTAACTTTAGTTCTCATTATATAAATGTTTAACAGCTGAGGTATGTAACTTATAGTCTCTTCTTTAATTAATTAACATGTTTTTAAAGCTCGGGTCTGTAAACTTTGTCTCATAAGAAACACAAGTTTACAGCTGAGGTCTGTAATTTTAGTCTCATAAATAACACGTGTGTGTGTGTGATATTGCCAAAACATTTCTAAGCATCATATTTAGAATTGCTTACCTTTTTTTGATATATTAAATAGTAGTTTGAAAAAAATTTGTTTTCCTGGATTTAATTGTTGGCCGCCATCTTGGAAAAGCTGGCGGCCATATTGGAATCGGGGTCGGCCCAAATTGTAAAATGAATCTCGAATTCAACATCCTGAATGGCTTTCCATTTTACTGTGAATTTTAATGTTTATAGTTCGTTACATAGGGAAGATACAGCACTTAGAAGATGAATAAAGGCTTGAACTGGTGAATAGAAGGTTCCACAGTATCCCTTTGTTTTTAATCCAAATTACTTTCAATATAAGCGCATAAAAGCACCTTATCACTATGGTATAAAATCATAACCCTTATCCGATTTTCATAATTCAAAAAACTGTTTTATTCCTCTTATGAGCTGGAAAGTACTGTGCTGAATTAATCCTGATATGGTAATTTAAAAATGTAATCTTGCATTTGCTACTTTAATACTTACAGTCTGTGGGTAAATACACGGGCGTACATGTGGTACACGTGCTTAAGGGGGGGGGACTATACTTTAATATTGTATGAGTAACTTCAAAATAGATTGAGTGAATATTCCCTTTTCCTCAGTTTAGTGATTTGCGGAGGAGTGGAAGGAGCAGCGAGAGGGAAGTTTGGCAGTTAAATAAATGAATTACGCTTGCTAAATTATTTGAACGCATCTTCATTATGATTGCTATAGTTATGTATATATTATAAATGTTGAGATGCCAGAGGAAACGGCGTTGCTTTTTTTCTGAGGGGAGGAGGACAACAGCGGAGCTGTTTTGAGTCAAACTAACGTTCAGCGTTAAATTACCAATAGTTTCTCTTTCATAACGATATGTCTCTTATTGGAAGATCACCAACGTGATGCAAAAAGTTTACGTTCTTTGCAGTGTTTTAATGTCTGCGGGTTATTCCAGAGGACTGGCCTGTACAAGGAGGTGCCGTTTTAACCAGATTGTCGATGTGCGCGGGGCAGAAACTCAGCCAATGTAACCTGCTCACATGTGCCACATGGTGGTTGTTCTTGGTCATGAAGTCACTGGGAGGGGGGAAATACAAAGACGCTGTGAATCACACGTGAGTTCTTGTGATTCAACGGTGATAGGCGACAAAACGGAATGGGAACTACTGTAACTGCTTATTTACACATCACGCGTACAGCACCGTACGCGTTATACGCGCAGCAAGCCGGCGTACTTTTTCCCTGTTAAACCTATGATGAATTTACACTTCTTGATCTTTCGCATGTATGACTGCGAACTGCGCTCTAATTTTAGGATGGTAATTTCTTAATTTTGTGCGCGCACCAACGGTCTCCCATTGAGATCTTTCAAGTAAAACATGATTTTTCTAGCCGGTCCTTGGCTCTAGATTGCATCTACACCACACAAAAGCACTTGTGTCTAACACTCAGCATGGAGGAGCTGCAGGTTTTACATGATTCTGGATATCATTTTTTTTATTCATAAAGTCTTGCGTTGGCAAACCAGCGCACAAAGACCTGAGGGACCAAACACATGCATGTGATTTTGTGTTGCTTCATCAGTCCTCTGGGCCCATACTGTCCTCCCTGTGTGTCTATGGAGCAGTGTAGAGGACGTATGGGCCAGAGGACTGATGTAGAGCAACCACAAATCACATGCAGTGTTTGTCTCATGGTCTTTGTGCGCTGGTTTGGCCAGACGCAAGATTTTATGAAAGAAAAAAATACGATATCCAGAATCACTGTTAAACCTGCTGCTACTCTGCTGATGTTTAGACCAACAAGTGCTTTGTGTGTGTAGATGCAATCTAGACGCAGAGGACCCGCTAGATAAATCATGTTCTTACATGAGTTCTCATGGGAGGACGCGTTTTAGTGGGTTTGCCGCGCCCCAGACAAAATTAGAATCCATCCTAAATAGGCGCAGCTTCGCGTCCTACATGCGTTATGAGGCTAGAAGAGTTAAATATCCATCATAGGTTAACATGGAAAAAAAGTTACGCGCGTCTGCTGCGGTATAACGCGTACGTGCTGTAACGCAGGTGATGTGTTAATTAGCGTTACAGTAGGTCCCATTCCGTTTTTTTTGTCGCCTTATCACGCGTGAATCCACATCTCCGATGTGACTCACGTGTGATTTTCACGGTCTTTTATTTTCCCCCCTCCCAGTGACGTTGCAGTATGACCAAAAACAACACCAAGGTGGCACTTCGTGAGCCGTGGTTAACATTGGCGAGTTCTGCCCCCGCGCACATCGACAATCTGGTTAAAACGGGCCACTCCTTGTAGGCAGGCAGGTCTCTGGAATAAACCGCAGACATTAAAAAAATACTGCATATAACGTTAAACTTTTGCATCAGCTGTTGGTGATCTTTCCAAAAAGAGAGATATCGTTATGGAAAGAGAAAACTATTGGTAATATAACGATGAACGTTTATGTTGACTCAAACAGCTCCGCTGGTGTCTGCATCCCACTCAGAAAAAAAGCAGCACGCCTTTTCTCTGGCATCTCTAAATATATAATAAATACATACATATAACAATCATAATGAAGATGCTGTTTTGTTTCAAATAAATATTTAGCAAGCTGTAATTCATTTATTTTATATGCCAAACTTCTCTCGCTGCCTCCACTCCTCTCCTCCGAAATCACTAAATGAGGAACAGGGAAATATTCTCACTCAATCTATTTTGAATGGTTACACATACATATTAATATAGGTCTAAGCACGGTGTACCACATGTAGCCCGTTGTATTTGAGCCAAGCTAGACATGAGAAGTATTAATAGTAGCAATGCCAAGATTCATTTTTTAAATTACCAAACTCCAGATTTAATTCGAGCACAGTACTTTTCCAGCTCGTAAGAGGAATAAAAAACAGTTTCTGAATTATGTAAATCGGAGATAAGTGGTTATGATATTATACATATTGATAAGTGCTTTTATGCGCTTATAGTGAAAGTAATATGGTTTTTTAACACAAAGGGATACTGTGGGACACTTCTAATTCGCCGTTCAAAGCTTTCATTCATCTTCTAAGTGCTGTAACTTCCCTATTTTACTAACTATAAACATTAAAATTCACAGAAAGAAGGAGGAAACAATTCGGGATGATGAAGTCGATATTCATTTTACAATTTGGCCGACCCGATTCCAATATGGCCCCAGCTTATCCAGATGGTGCCAACATGAAAATCCGGAAAAACATTTTTTTCAAAACTATATGTAATATTTCAAAATAAATAGGTAAGCAATCTATAATATGATGCTTAGAAAATGTTTTTGGCATATGCACACACACAACACGTGTGATTTATGAGACTAAATTACAGACCTCAGCTGTAAACATGTGTTATTTATGAGGACTAAGTTACAGACCCGAGCATTTAAACATGTTATTAATGAGACTAAAGGTTACATACTCAGCTTACACATTTTATTAATGAGGACTAAGTTACAGACCCCGAGCTTTAAACTGTTATTATGAGACTAAAGTTACAGGACCTCAGCTTTAAACGTTATTCATGAGATAAAGTTACAGACACCAGGCTTTAAACATGTGTTATTTATGAGACTAATGTTAACAGACCTCAGCTTTAAACATGTGTTTATTTATGAGGACTAAAGTTACAGACCTCAACTTTAAACATGATATTTATCAGACTAAAGTTACAGACCCCGCCTTAAGATGTTAGTTATTGCGGACTAAAGTTACAGCCCCGAGTTTAACTAACATGTTAAACAAACCCAAATCCACCCTTGTTAACATGTAAAATGGATTAGTCAACCAATGCGCATTCGGTCAGTTTGGGCCACGTGACTGCGTTTCTCCCCCCGGAAAAGTTGACTCGCCCGGACTTGCCTGGCCGCTTCGGCAGCAGAGCAGAGTTGTGTGATGAGCTGCGGCGGTTTTTCAACTTTTATTCCTCCTTGATTCCGCGGGTCAAAACAACCCGTGACATGATTTCATATATACCATCATTCTAAAGCTTTATAATCTTTAGATGTATGGGGATGTTGATGTTGGTTTTCCAAAAACCCCGGTTACTTACCGTGTATTTTAGCTATTAGTTCGGTCGGATTATATCTCCGTAACCGAACGGATGGAGAGATGCCGTATCACCGTAATGCGCTAGTAATAAGTGATCTGTTTTACCCGGAATATCACCCCTAGCGCGCCGTCATTAACCGGCGCGGAATTGCCGAGAATCCCGACTCAATTTTTTTAGGTCCAGATAGCTTGTGGCCCACTTGCCCTCATCATTCGTCAACTTTATTATTAATTCATATCTCAGGAAATAAACGGAATATCCAGAACAATCCACATTTTATGGATTCTAGAACTAAATATATGTTTATTGTTAGTGGTGGTGGTAGCTTATATCTGAATATTAGCTGCTCAGAATCAATGAAAATAAAGTGAGGTTAAGACCGCGACCTCTTTTCACCACAGCGTTTCCACTGAGTCGGCCATGCTAATTAAAGTATATGAGGCCCCTGCTTTAGGCCTCCTGCTGGTATGTGAGGCCCACCACCGTCATCAGTCTCGGTGCCTCTGTGTAGATCACACGTCTGGTCCTCGCGATGGTGTGCTTCTGAGGCTTTAAGCGGGGGAGTCAGGAAGGAGCGAATCCTGTTTGTTCAGCATGATTTTTTTGTTTAACACGCCCTCCCTGCGCCGATTGCAAATGTACTCAAGGGACTCCCATTACCGTGGTCACATATATAATATTCTCTAGGGGATCAGGGCTTCTGACCCCGACCCTCCCGCACTGACATGACTCATATTTTGAGGCCTCCAACCCGCCCGAAACCGCTGGGACCCGGGGGTTGACTGAGGGTTTCGGGGCTCCGCCCCGCGCACCTCGCATGTTTCCTGGTTCAGGGGTGCTGCAGGAGCAATTGTCCATTTTTTTAATTGGACTTCTGGTCCTTGCACACGGTAAAAAAGTTAAGTTAGTTCAACTTCAAAATTTCAAAGAACCAGCTGGCGAAGGATTTTTGGAGTTGCAGGCATTAATTAATTCTTCAAGTTTTGATAGGAAACTACACTTATTAAGTTGTGTCGTTAAGTTTTCCCAGAGCTTCTTGCCAACTAAGTGTTTAAATTCAAGTTACGGAAATTTCAAGTCTGTAAACACTTTACTTTTTAGTTCAGATTACTGTCCCCTTCAAGCACGTACTATTTTGAAGTTTAACTAGCTCCCACATTAAAAGGATCATGATGTTTATTTATATAGCGCATTTCCATGGTACCAAGGTCACTTTGGGTATGGGAAACGGAGACACGGAGGAAAAACCTATGCCCGGACACAGGATGAACATGCCCCATTCCACACAGAAAAGCCCTGTTCCGACCGGGATTCGAACCCAGGACTTCGTGGCAGAGCGTGGAGAGTTGCTATCCCACTCAGCACGTGCGCACACATGTGAACCAGAGGGGAAACTTATGTTTTAAGACTGAGGCCAGAGAATATAAAGGGCATACTTTGGATTGGGCCCTGTCGATTAGGTTGGTAAAAATAAATACAGGATCTTTTTTGGACAAATTAGTTAGTTCAAAATGTGAATGCTGCTGGTTGCCTAACACAAATTTATGAGCAACGCAGATACGTTGACCTCACTATAGCTCGGTGAACTGTAAAAACGGACAAACTCAAAATTGTTCACTTACTCAGATTTTTGCATTCCATGACAATAAAATTTCCAGTTGGAACTGGAAACTATCTTAGTGAGCCACATGAACTGTCAGAAGTTACTACACTTCCAAAGGTCAAATCAATTAATATATCAACTAAGATGAACTTTTCATCCAGAAATTCAGAAAGTGAGTGTCGAAAATCAGACGCATAGGCAGGGATCTTTGCACACTGAGCAACTTGGAAGTTTATTATTCACAACATGGTGGTAGATACAGGCAGCACAAAAACAGGAAACTATTATATATTGGATTTATAAAAACAAAAAAAATAAAAACAAACTGCCCGTCAGTCAGCTAAAAACAACGGTATACACAATCGTCGCAGTTATACAACTCAAAGAACATTGTGTGTCTTGTACTTCTATTTTATCTTGTTTTTGTACATATATACAGGCCATGGCTTCTATTGTTATAAGTTCCAACTGGGCAATTTTTATTGTCAGTGAATGCTAAAATCTTAGTAAGGTGAACAATTTCTGAGTTGTATTTTTTACGTCCAGCACCTGATAGTGCCATTACATGGTGAGTGTTATACCTAACATTATTTAAAAGAATAAATTCAGAGGGCTTTTTATATATATGGAATCGAAGTTTGGTTGTTTTCGTTAGACATTTTCTGATGCGCCAAATTCATTTTTTTAAACATGATTGCCAGAGTGATGAACATGTTTATTATTGTCCAAATCTTGAATTTCATGGTGTTTTGGCGTGTTGTGCGAAGGTTGAAATGTATACGTTGCTAGACCTGTAGTAACTTGTAAACGATTTTCTTATATAACAAATGTATGTTGGGTGGGAAACTTTCTCTTTCTACCGTGTTTTACAAATATTAATGGAGTTGGTTGTGAATTCTGCTTAGTTTTAAACACTAGCAAACCCAAGCGAAATAGGCCCTGTTTTTGAAAAGAAGGATAGGTTGGCTGCTAACATTTGAATGTATGGTTTGCAAATTTAGGTAATGACTTTATAACTTGCAGTGGCCCCTGGGGTGGGCTTGGCTTTGTTTATTCGTGTGGGGGAGGAGAGCTGCTACTTGTGTCCCGTGATTTTTAGCAGTGGTTAAAATACTGAAGGAGCTAGCTTGTTTGCCATATTGGACACAGCCACATTTAATTGACTCTACTTTGTCGATTGGTCTTGAAGGTCTTCTCGTTGCTTCGTCTCAATAAATGACGTTAACACTTGAAGTTCTGCAACAACATTTTCACAGCATAAATTGCACACAGCCGCCGTCCTTCACAAACACAAAACCAAAACCTCTTGTGTCCGCAGGACTGGAATGGCCCTAGCGTTTTTTGCCCTTTTCAAGCAGCCGGCGTTGCCATTGTTTCATCTCTTATCACACTATCATGCTATCCTGTCATCATCCGGCGCGGACGACAGCTGAGAGGGTGCTAATCCACGTAGTGGTCCTAGTGCGGCAGTTAAGCGCACAGGGGAGGGACAGAGGGCAGATGCCTTTTCATCGCCATAAACTGGCCACATTCAAAACATTTCAAAGCTGAAAAACATCTAGCTACACATTTAAACTAAAACAAGGTGAGGTTGAGGGAACATCAAATGATCAGGATGCTTATAGCAGACCGACAGTAAGTGGACGTGCGGTGAGGATTGTGATTGGGGAAGGCACTGACTTTAAAATGTCAGGATGTCCTATCATTATTAAAATAACATAGCATTTAATCACCGATGCCAATAACATTCACAACTTCCATGCTGTAAAGATGAGAGAATAGCTTCTTTTAATAACATCTCACAACCAAATTCTAGTTGCTGACTCTCTTGACTCGCATCAATGACACTCATAAGATGCCAGGTGCGAGTGACGTGAGCAGAGAGAGAGGACGTGAGCAGAGAGAGAGAGACGTGAGCAGAGAGAGAGAGACGTGAGCCAGAGAGAGAGAGCAGGAGGAGACTGTGAGCAGAGAGGAGGAGAGTGAGCCGAGACGAGAGAGACGTGGAGCAGAGAGAGAGAGACGTGAGCCCCAGAGAGAGCGAGCTAGAGAGAGCCGTGAGCAGAGCGAGAGAGACGAGAGCAGACGAGAAGAGAGACGCGCTCGCAGAGGAGAGGAGCGAGAGGTGAGCAGAGAGAGAAGAAGTGAGAGAGACGAGAGAGACGTGAGCAGACGAGAGGAGAGCGAGGAGAGAGTGAGCAGAGAGAGAGAGACGCGACAGAGAGAGACGGTGAGCCGATGAAGAGAGAGACGTGAGCAGAGAGAGAGTGAGCCGAGAGAGCGAGACGCGAAGCAGAGAGAGACGTGAGCAGAGAGAGAGAGACGGGCGTGGCAGAGAAAGTTGGCAGAGAGCGACGTGAGCCGAGAGAGAGGACGCGAGCAGAGAGGGAGAAGTGAGCAGAGGAGAGAGAGCGTGAGCAGAGAGAGACGTGAGCAGAGGAGAGACGTGCGCAGGAGAGAGAGAGGGCGTGAGCAGAGAGAGCGTGAGCAGAGAGAGCCGAGGAGCTGAGAGAGAGGATGTGAGCAGATGAGAGAGAAGAGAGAGGTGGCATGAAGAGAGACGTGAGCAGAGAGGCGAGGACGAGAGTGGAGAGAGAGAGCAGAGAGCGACGTGAGCAGAGAGGAGAGGAGACGCGAACACGAGAGATGAGAGCCAGAGAGAGACGTGAGCAGAGAGAGGGAGACGCCGAAGCAGGAGAGAGAGACGTGAGCAGAGAGAGAGAGCGTGAGCAGAGAGAGAGAGAGACGTGAGCAGAGAGGTGAACTGGTGAGCAGAGAGAGACGTGAGCAGAGACGAGAGAGACGCGAGCAGCGAGAGACGTGAGCAGAGAGAGACGTGCGCAGCGAGAGAGAGCAGAGAGAGACGATGTGAGCAGAGAGCGAGAGACGGAGCGAGAGAGGACACGTGAGCAGAAGGAGAGAGACGTGGCCGAGAGAGAGCGACGGTGAGCAGAGAGAGAGGAGAGACGTGAGCAGAGAGAGAGAGACAGTGATGCATGAGGAGCGAGAGACGTGAGCAGACGAGAGAGAGACGTGAGCTAGAGAGAGAGCGGTGAGCAGAGAGAGGACGTGAGCAGGAGGAGAGAGAGCGCGAGGCAGAGAAGAGAGCTGCGAGCAAGGAGAGAGAGACGCGTAAAAAGCAGAGAGAGACGTGAGCGAGAGAGAGAGAGAGACGTGAGCAAGAGATTAGGTGAGCGCAGAGAGAGAGAGACGTGAGCAGACAGAGGAGAGACGGCGAGCAGTGAGAGGAGGAGGCACCGTTTTGGTGAGCAGAGAGTGAGAGAGAGAGAGGTGAGCAGAGAGAGACGTTGTGCAGAGAGAGAGAGACCGTGTAAGCAGTGAGAGAGAGCGTGTGCGAGAGAGGAGAGAACGAGAGAGAGGTGAGCCAGTGAGCCGAGCGACGGCGAGCAGAGAGAGTGAGGGTGAGAGAGCAGAGAGAGAGACGCCGAGCAGTGAGAGAGACGCGGAGCAGTGAGCGAGAGGCGAGCAGAGAGAGAGAGATCGGCGAGGCAGGAGAGAGAGATATGCGCGCACGCGAGAGAGAGATTGCGAGCAGAGAGATGAGAGATAGCGAGCAGAGAGAGAGATGCCGAGCAGAGGAGATAGGCGTGAGAAGAGAGAGAGGAGACGAGAGACCCGTGAGCAGAGAGAGAGAGAGGTGTGAGCAGCGAGAGAGAGTTGCGAGCAGAAGAGACGAGAGATCGAGCAGAGAGTGAGTGACGTGAGAGAGAGAGATCGACACGTGCCAGAGAAAGAGGACGTGAGCAGAGAGAGTGGAACGCGAGCAGAGAGAGTGGGACGCGAGCAGAGGAGGAAGGCGAGACAGCGTGCAGAGACGAGAGAGACGCGAGCAGAGAGAGGAGGACGCGAGCAGAGAGAGAGAGACGCGAGCAGCGAGAGAGAGAGAGACGCGGAGCAGCAGAGAGAGAGAGACGTGAGTCCGGTGTCTATGGTCGCGCTCGGAGCCACAGACCGGCAGTGGTTCTACTGAGCTGTCAGGGGGGTTCACAGCAGCTGTCCATCGGGGCCATGGAGCGGAGGATGTAAGTAACGTTCGGTTTATCAAAAAATCTCCCAATATTTAAGTTATACTATTAAACACTAGTGAATTTCCACCTAGATTTTTTTCAGACTTTAAAGACAAAGATGTGTATATAATAATTGTTTAATGAACAACAATTTTGCCACAAGAACCAAAAGATGTGCCTCAGACAAGAATCGAAACCTGGGTTTCTCCAGGTCCTTTATGAATGCTAACCATTCGGCCAACATTGGCACCTCTGGGCCTAGACAGGTTTGCACGCTGTCATATACCTGAGCGTTCTAAGTCGCTGGCAGAGCTAAAGCGGACTTACGCCATGCTCTCCTTGTGGCGATTAAGATGTACTATCTTTTCACGCCGTGTGATTCCCGAGAAGCGTGAATGAAGCGACAAAACGGAATGGGACCTACTGTAGATGTGTAAATGACTGTGTCAGCCGTATATATTGTATTTTGTATGCACTTGTGAAGATCGGTTGATGATATTGAGAATAGAAGGGACCTAAAGTGGAGCCCATTATCAATTCTGTCATTTGTTGGACTAGGCAACAAGTGACTACCAACATATTTGAAAATGGCGTTGGTATCAAGACCTATGCGTTAAGCTTGTCAAGTGAAGGGAGTGATCTACTAGATCAAAGGCTTTGGGAAAGATCATGGAATTGGAGCCCTAGACATATTTTGGTCAAATCAAGAAAAATGAACATCATTGATAAATTTTAACAGGCAGTGGTGGTTGACGTACCTTGATCGAAACCCAGGATGGATAGGGGAACAAATATGAAATGCATTAGTGTAGTGATATAACTGTTGAAAATCAAATTTTCACATACTGTGCAACTGCACAAATAATAAGGAACAGGAAAGGGCCGAAATTGTGTTTAGTCAGTGGTAGTGCTTTTCTAATACATTACCAATTTCATGGTGTGGACTTTCTGTTATTGTATTGGTTTATATGATATTTTTTTTTGTTCCTTGGATGTGAGTTTTGCTTCCTGTCTGTCTTGTTGATAGTTTGCCCACTCCCCTGACTGTGCTACACTTGTGTCCACCTCGTGTGTATTTAGACCCTGTGCTCATGTCTCTTGATTGTGGCCCATTGTTGTTTTCCCCCTTCTCTGGTTCCCGGTTTCAGTTTTTACTTTTTTTGGGCATTTATTTAAATTCTATTACTTTTGCAGTTATGCTTTTGCGATCCTCTCTGACAACCTAAGGGATTATCCAGACCACAGAGGCTCATACAAGCGGGGCATGAAATTTGCGCGTCACTTAGAAACAGTTTCCACCTCCACCATACTACATCAATGGTGCTCTTCAACACTTCATTTGAAATGTTGCACCATTGGTGTGTCACCACTGGTCATTCTAAAAAATACAATAAACGCAAACAGTAATTTAAAATGTAGCTTTCCACCCAACTGAGGTTTCATACAATTTGCCTGTACAAAGAAAATTTGGTTAGCATGTTCTATGTTATCTGGTCTTACTGATTGTCAACCTCGCTGGGGATTACCAATGTGGTCGCGGCTCTATCTTTACATAAACTTACCAGATGAGTCTGTAAATTAGGCCCCAAATTTTCGCATGATTTTGGAACTAATCACAAATTGGAGTTGGCTATGGCTCATAGTAGTAATCAAGATAATTGGCTCTGGGCTGTGTGCAGCGGAAATCGTTACAGGAGGATCTTTGTTGTGACGTCGTTGGTCATAGATTTATCCGCTCGGATAGTCTTCTATAAGAACCAAGAAATCAACACAGCGGCAGACAGCCTCATCAGTTTCCTGAAGGGTTCGCAATGTGTTTTAAAACTAGCTATCTTGAGAAGGAGAGCGGGACACAACTGTGGCACTGTGAGGATTTCATCCCAATTCTTCAGGGTACTGCTACTTGGACGTGTTGGTTCTTGCCATGCTACCAGTGTCGATTGGCTGAACACAACGGTCTGGGATCGAGGGCAAAGCTAACTTCCTTCAGGAGATAAAAAAAGGAATTCATCGAGTATTACTTAAAGATCCTCATTAATTACAATCAAAATCCACAGACTAATAACCCCCCTTCGCCCCAAAATAGAATGAATAATTTTTAAAAAGCTGAACATTATGTATAGTAAATTTACACAAAAATTGCCTTATAAATTCCATCCCTTTTCTACCCCGTTAATAATTTTGGCTGGTGGGGGTGGCAGTCAGAGCTTCACCAGTTCACAATGCACCTCATTAGAATTGTCTATATATTATTAATTCTACATTTATACATGCATAGCCACTCTGTAAAAAATATTAAATATTGATAAAACCTCAACTAACTAAAATCTTTTAATAAAAAGACTGGTGTAAATACTTTGTATAAAGAAAGCTGCAGGGTATCAGAGGTGAGATGAGTTGAGGACTCAAACGCAGAATGCCATCGCATAATAAAGATTAATAAAATTAGTCAAGGCAAAAAAACACAACTCCAAAACTCCAAGTACCAGGAAAACAGGTCGGAACTTGACAAGACAATGAACCAGCCACAAAGGTGAGAGAAGCACAGGTACATATAGACACAGACAGACTCAGAAGAAAACACATCAGGGCGGGGCAGGACAATCACCAGGGGGGCCCTGGACCTGAAGTAAAACTGAAATGTAACCAGAGTACTACTGTCAAAATGAACCCAAAATACGAATAAAAATCCACACCATGACACAGTGGACTCAGCTCATTCAGATAAAACTTTACAGGCCTCACCATGGAGTCGTTTGGACTCCTAGGACAGTTAAGAGATTATTGAGGTCCTAAGTGTCCCAGAGGTTCATAAAATAAAATATAAGAAGCGATAATATAATAAACAGGACTGAGATTATTAAAAACATTCCTTAAAGGCAGTAGTATATTAAACTCAAAAGGTATCTTACAAAATTAATGCGCCAAACACGCAATACTTTTTTTTGCAGAGGTCTTTGGCGTTTTTCATGACATTGCTCAAACATGGATGGATGATGTGGAAGTCACAAGCCTCTCCAAATTATTGCCCATACTTTAACATCATATTGATGGAGGAGGTTTTCCAATGAGAGCGACAAAAACGTCGTGGGTCATGGAATGCTAGGCAGAACAAAGATCCATCGCTCACAAAAAATTTACTGGCCTTTTTACAGTACAATTTTTTACAAACCATTCTCATTGCATCTGTCATTAAATGCCTTGGTAAAAAGTATATATGGATGGCCCAGTTGTGGGCTTTGTGATCAACAAGTAGCAGAAGTAGCTACTTGGCAGTGGTTGAGGCACCTTTTGAAAGGGTTTATACCACGGTCTCATTCCATAAAATGGCTTCTTGTGTGTCTTCCTTCTGACTATGCCCCTGTAGCATCCTGGTAAACAATGTCTCTTTGCATCTTGCAATCGGAAAATTTTAGTCTGTTTGGACTAAGATGATGCCTTTAGGGGTGTTGCATAATCTTCTGAATTACATCTCCATCTGCACCAGTTGGCTGTTATCCAAAGACATTCAATGTATGTTTCATGTGATAAGGTATATTTTTTTTTCTGTAGAGGGGGCTTGTCCTTGAAACCAGACTCAAATTACAACTTCCAAAAGGGATGTTCCTATTTTTCCAGGTACAAATGTTGTCCTACAATTTGTCATGCCCATGATCTCACTGGTCAGATATTAACTAATTCCTGTGCGGGTAGTAGCCATGTGACCCGTAAGAGTCACACCGGCCTTCAAACTGATGTCAGTAGGCCCACTGGGGGACCTGAAGCTGTTACCGTACCGTCTTTAAATAGTACAAAAGCTGTACATGCACTAAGTGGCTTCTCTAGTTTTTGAGGTTTACAATAATTGCCCTATTGAATCCAAAAACAAAAAAAAATCCAAACTTGCAAATTGGCGTTATGGAAACTGTCTTTTAGTCCTTGCCTGCAATTAAATTGTCCAATTTAAATCAGGAAAAAATAATTATCTTTGCCATGATTTTTCCACTTTTTGCCATCCATTTTATTCCAAAGTTATTAAAAAAGGGGGGTGTTTGGCGTAGAGTGGCAATGAAAGGATTGTCTTTCTATCAGGCTTCGAGACAGAGCCCCAATATAGAAAGGCCAACAAGAAATAAAAGAAACAGCAATGGTTGTGACTTAAAAAAAATTCAATTCACTGTAATTCAATCCAAGCCAAACTTCAACATGTTATGGTAAGAAGCATATTTTAAAATATTTACTTAACCTGGAGGGTTTTCCAACATCAGACTAAAGTCGGAAAATTTTAAGAAGGATATACATGTTGACTGAATAATTCATTTCCCATTTTTACCGCAGTCGTCTTCGATTTCCTCTGATATTGGGAGATGGGGGAACAGTTTTTTTCCACGTCCGTCTAAAATTATTATGATCATGAAATTTTACAAATGTTACTCTATTTGCATTGTCTAACTTTGCACCTATGTCTTATCAGAAGAATAGGAGTGGGTCTCCCAACATCAGACTAAAATAGAGAGATCCTTGCCATTCTGATTACCAAAACTTTGACATAATATCGTCCGATTTTACGATTTTAGCTGATGTGTTGGCATTATCCTTTGAGGTCACCGAATGGGGAGGGGTCTTTGTAAGTTCATTAACTAATAGTATAATCTTTACACAAAATAGAGAAGCATCAAATAACTTATACGGGGGTGGAGCGACGGGTCCCAGTCATAATAAAAGGTTAATATTGACTGTGTTGGACCCGTTGCCAAAAACTAACTGTAAAATCGGTTTCTGCTCACAAGTATGTGCATCCACAGGTACCCCGAAGCAGCAGCAGTTGGCCTGCGGAAATTCATGGTATCCCGGTCATCGTCAGGGCTTGTAAAGTTTTCTCATTGTTTTGGTCTGCCAGGGTCATCCAAAACGTGATTCCAACGGAGGTACCAACTTCAAGTCGAAAAGTCTCTTGCACCACTCTCTTCCCACATTGGAGATAAAACTATGTCAACTCTATCTTATCACCCGAGAGTCCAAGGTTGCACTCGAAAAACTCCATTGAACCAAGAACCCACTAAAAATCCCGTCGTCCACTCAACTCCAGATTCACGTCAATATCGCGTCGGTCGTTCGTGACCTTTGTATTACGTCCAAACGATAGTCCTGTGAAGGTGAGATCTGGTGGTAAAACAATGACCTCCCAATATACGTGGTTATGACGTCAATCCCGACCTCTTTGACGTGGAAAACAGGTCATGGCCCTTCCGACGCAGTACGTCTTGATCTAGCAACTACAATATATAGGCTGTGAAGCATCTCGGTGTTACCCTGACGGTAGCGTAGTGATTAAGAAAAATGTGTTGCCGCCTTGGATACGTGTGTTCAAGTCCAGTGTGTGTATCATTATCTTTACATATTTGTATCGATTTTTAGCGAACAATTTTTCTGTTTGGTTAAAGACTAATAAGACACTCAAATCATAGGATTACGGTAGTGGGCTAATTAATAATATGTGATCCTTGGTCAGTGCTCTGTCGCTGCAAATGCATGGGTTCACACGTTTTATTATTAGCTACGAATCTTATGTTGAGTGTTGATTCGTTTTTAACCAAACAGAAAAATTGTTCCGCTCAAAAGTAAGTCCAAAACATTTTCCGACCGGGGATTGGAAACCAGCGTCGTTGCGACTGAAGTCTACATTACGCACCGCTCTTGCCAGGCATTTTTTCTGACTACTGTGAACAAAATAATAGATAACATCCTAAACCAAACCGAGCGCACCACTAATACGATGTTACAGCCTGGACATGAGAGTCTGGTCGATGACCTGTTTTCCAGTCTAATCGACGCTAGGGTGTGCATCTGGACGTAAAGCAATGGCCTTCCAGACGTTGGTATCTGTACTCCTCTGTCGCTGCCCTGCTTTATTTACTTGGAATCACCCTCTCTAGTAAGTACAACAGTCTGCACAGTTTTTAGATATAGATGTATCATTTCCACATGAAAGAGTTGTGGAGTAAGTTCAGTATACGTGGAATTGGTTAAGTTAATATTACTATCTGTTTTTTTGCCCGTGCATGAATCATAATAATATACGTGGAATTTTTTTTAGTTAAGTTAAAGTTTTTGTTATATTATCTGTTCAAACTTTTGATATTGCTTAGGTCAGTGCAACAAACTTGTGAAAAAAAGGTTAAGATTCTTGATTATAATATAATTAATGGCTGGGCACTGCAATCAGCTGCAAAGGGAGACAACCCTATTGAGTAAATAAGTTTAAAAAACGGCGGATCTGCTTTATGATTTGGGACACTCCCATCATTTAGACTCCTGTGATGTCATCAGTTGGAGTTGAGTTCAGGCATGTCGGGACATGTGGGAACCTGTGGGACATAGGGCACACAGATGTTACCTGTGCAGGAAAGTGAGTTTACGTGTTCATGTATTGCTTTGTTTAATAAATGGATTTAATGTGATTCCCAGGTCTTCAATGTCAGAGACTTTCACTTCTTCTCACTGTGGGCTGTATAAATGAGCCACTACAAGTTGTTATTTTTGTATTGTTAGCTGCAATATTAATATTCCATTCAACTGCTGGTTAGCAAAAGCAAACTAGCGCTTGCAAACTCTATTCAATTTCTTATTTTTCTTATAAACTTTTAAAACCAGCCATAAGTTAATACAATTACATTTACCTTTGTCATGCGAGTCAATTTTGTGAAATCCATAGAGTTATAATTTTCATGATTGTATGCAATAACTAATGTTCTGTGTGTATTCCTAATGTGTCATGTGTGTTGAGCTCGTACAGGTGTCAGGACTGTGTTGAAGGTGTTCCAAGGTAAGAATCACCACTTACACATTGATTGTTTTCTGTATTATATGTTGTTTTTAGAATAAAACCATTATTTGGTGTATTCTTTTGAAACCTCTTTTTCTCCAGATTGTTCAGGCAAACTCACTCAGATGAGGGAAAATGTGGAGCAACAAGGGGAGGAGGAAAATGCCCCCTCGGCAATGCAACATGTGTCGAGTAATACCCACGGGTGGTAAGTAGCTCTTCAGGGCTCATTTGTGTCCATGGGCAAAACAAATGCACCATTTGCAATTGTTTTCTTAATGGGAATTACTCCAATGACCAAAGCCTTTATCCAAGTTTCTCAGACATGGTGTTTCCAGTGTCTCAAGCGAGTGCAGGTGCCAAGGTTTGTATCAAAACATGGTGCTGGTTAATCGAGTGGTTTGAGGCATAATAGAAAGTTATGTGTTGTTCTATCACTTTGCCACAGTATGTTGAAACTAAACAGTTCCACTTTTCAGGTGCGTGTGCTTGGACCTTGTGATGAGAGACTGAAGACCAAGAGAGGACACATGTTGGAACACTCTCTCAACATTCAATAAAATGCAGTCATCTGTCCTTTAGATTGTTGTTTTTAGCCTCTGGGGGAACCTAGAGTGTAGCGTGCGCTGTTTTAATTACTGATCCAAACACTAGGTGCTACAATCATGTTTTTTTTACTTTGGCATGAACTGTTCAGTACAGTAGTGTTCATAAACCACTGTGCACTGTGCTGCCGTTAACTTGTTACCTTTGATGTAGGGAGAAAACATTGATTTTTAATGCAGCTCCATTTGCAATAATGACAGATATCCTTATACTACAGTTGGTCTAAAGGATTTTGAATGACGGTGTTTTATCGTTTATTGCCCAGAGTCAGACACCTATAAACATGATAAATTTGCATTTCGTTCCAAGGCTAAAATCTGGAACGGTTCTTCCTGCGAAACTGGTGAGACAGGCCTTCTTCTTGACAATGTTTAAAATCCCAGGTTTTTAAAACACTTCTGTTTCTGCTTCAACTGAGAGGATTTTATGAGCAGATTTTATTTTTATCTTTTTAATTTACTGTCAATATTTATAATTGTAATTGCTTGTGTGATTGTTTCTATTCTTTTTGTTCAGTGCTTGAGTTTCCTTTTGTTTTGGCTGTGCTATACAAATAAACTTGCCTTGCCTATTGCCAAACGTATGTCTCGCCAGAGTAAGTGATTCTGGCAGAGTTAAGTAGGTCAATAGAACTGTAAATGGACGTTTATAAAACGTCAATCATTTGGTCATATAAGGACGTCGAGAGGGACGTATCGGACTGCCGACCGGTTCTGTACCACCATTGCAACCTTGGATGAACGTGGCCGCGACGTCATTTGAACGTCCAGATATCGTCAGATGACGTTGGAAAGGACAGTGTTTTGACATCCTGCTTGCTTAGTGGGTACAACGGGAAAACGAACGTCATAGGAAGGCAATATTTTGGTCATATAAAGAGTTTATAGGACTCGGACCCCGACCGGTTCTGTACCACATTGCAACCTTGAATGAACGTCCAGATGACGTTGAAATTACGTTGTTTTGACATCTGCTTTGCTTAGTGGGAACGATTCTGAAAACGAACGTCTTTAAACGTCATTATTCTTGAGTGTCATATGAGGGACGTTGATTAGGGAACGTCCGACCCGACCGGTTCGGACCACATTCAAACATTGAATTGACGTGCCATTCAACGTAACCTATGTGGTTGATGGTGACGTCGGGAAACGAACGGTCGAGAAAACGATTCATTCAGCACCCACCAGTGACCTATATTCGACGTTCATATTACTTGAATTCAACGTCGGCTTGCTTAGTGGGAAGTCCATGGTTGAGGAAGCACTGCTTTGAGTCACAAAGAAAGTGAAAAGTGTGCCCCTTGTTGCTGTTTGTGCTGGAGAAGCTGTGCGGAGTGGTTGAGGTTCAGCCAGGCAGCAACCTCATCAAGCCAGGAATGCCGATGACTTTTTATTTAGGTCTGCAGGAGCCAGATCAAGGCCTCTTAATTAAAGAAAACTCTAAACTGCGAGGACCATGGTGTTAAAGGCAAGTATCGAGAATTATAACCATCAATATTAGTATCTACATGGCACATAAGCGAAGAAAATGCGGGTTGGTTGCATTTTGACTATATGATTGTGCAAGTGATAAACAATCAGCCACAATCTGTATTATTTATACTATATTGTTACTGTTAATGGCCCATGGTAATGAGCCATGATATAGTCTACATCAGCATGTCAAAGTCTCAAATACACAGAGGGCAAAAAAACAAATTTGCTGCGAGCCGAGGGCCCCGGACTGGTTCCCATGTTTATTAAACTCATTGCCAGTCAGCCTTAATTTTTTTTTCAGAACAGGTCTCCCATCTTGCCAGCCGTTTCTGATGATTTTATAGATTTTCAGGACCCACAGAATATTGTGTACTATGGACTATCTGAAATCCCGAAACCAGCTTCTGAAAGAATAGATGTCTACTTTCAATCAGCAAAATGTATTTGTTTCTTAGCTTGTCATCCCCAGTTGAGTAGAGGGAAACCGAGTTTTCCTGAAATCACCAAAAAGCTGAGGAAAAAAAGGGCTACAATAAAGTGCCATCTAGCTGCTTTTCAAACCATTCAGAGAGGCGGCTGCCACCTTGCTGGCGACTTCGATTCAATATGGCTCTCAAGCTATATCCCCAAACATATTAGATATAATAGGACATCTGGGAACATGAATTAGCGGAAACCGCAATTGACGTAATTAGTGCAGTCAAGGGCAGGCAACTGGCCAGTAAATTATTTGCGGGCGGAGGATTTGGCCCGCGGGACTTGACTTAGCACATGTGGTTTTACATGAAGTCAGTGTTCATTTTCTAACTTGCTCTGGTAATGATGAATATAATCAATTGATGTGTAGCTTCTTGGACAATATGTGTCTTCATGGTTGCGGTCTGTAAAATCTTGTAGTTTTTTTTTTTTTTTTTTTTTTTTCGAATTTCCAGCTCTGTTGTTAGGAGGTGAGAAGCTTGGTCTCCATGAGGCACCGGCACCAAAGATGTTGACAACCCCACCCCCACCAAAACAGGCTGATGCACCCGATACTGAGAGAGACGGGGGCAGGTGAAAAGTCACTTTCCACACCTTGCAGACCTTCCACCAAGTAAGTTTTTGTTAATTGGTCATTTTTGGTCGATACAGGGTTTTTATGCGGGGCCTTAAAACTTTTCGGTCATTAAAGGACCAACTAAGCACCAAATCATACTTTTTTGAGCTTATAAACTGCATAAATATGTTTCTTTTATCGCCTTCTACATGTCCTGGTAATTTTTTGGACATTTTAAGTGCAAAATAGATAAAATCTCACTTTTTAAGCCTAAAACATCGTTGTGGTTAGCGCCCTCTTAACTTTTTGGCTTACACTACATTTGAATTTTGCCGGTCCTCCCATTTGCTCTGGCCAGCTTGTGTTAAGTCGCCGCTCTGCTGCTCGGTGTTTAAAAGCAGCCAAGTCTCGACACGCCCCGTAGCGCGTTAGAGTTGGATTTGCGGGCGAGCGTTCTTTTACATCGATTTTCAGGTTAGCCAATTTATTAGCATAGTATTTAGTTAGTTTTTTGCGCAGGTTTCTAGTGTAGTTACTTTCAGTCAGGTAGTTCAGTAGCCGTTTTGTGACGTTTGAGCACAACCATGCCGGTCAAGAGGCGGGCCAGGGAGGCGGGAGGCTGAGGAGAGGAAGACCGAGACGGGGATTTGATTCTACCGGCCCCGTGTGTGAGCCACAGCACTCACATCCCCCGACCTCTCCGTTCTATACTATGGACAACGACCGAGCAGCGGACCGCTCCACACAATCCCCTCCCGCGTCTCCCCAATGCTCTCGCACGCCTCTTTCTCTGAGTTTTTTTTAATATGGAGTGGGTGGCGTGGGAAGATCTGGACGGGGTGTTTAGTAGCTCTTTAAGTGAAATTTGTCAAAATCAAGGCCTTAAACGATATTTACATTTGCATTAAAGTAGATTCAAAACTGGATTAAATGGGACAATGTATGGCGGAAAATTATGAATGGCGACGCCGTATAACCCTTTAACACAAAAACATAACTGCATTATTAGCTCTTATTGCTTGTGAGGGTATCCATTCTAATGCTTGTAGTGACTTTCCTTTTGTCATCCTTGCTCATGGTCATATTTCTATACTTTAAAGGTGAAAATCGGGAACGAAGATGTCACTATCTCATCACATTGTTGGGAGACTGCCAAAAACTTGTGTCCCACCGCCAATGGTATTATCTATTGGCTCGGCGGAGCAACTGATGGCTCTTTGATGTTTGAGTCCTACTCATGTCCAACCTGCAAGGAGGGGGTCAGCAAAAATTGGATCCTAATTGCCGAGCGTCGGCAGGCTCTCGACCCGAGGAAAATTCAAGCTCTGCAAGGTAAATTATTTCTTAGAGTGGTTGTTTCTTCCAGTATGATTGGCATATGCCCGTGGAGGAGGATGAGCGGGGGGGCTTATGGGGCAGGAGCGAAGAAGTGGGGGACGGGATGATTAAGCAGGATGATTGAGGTGGTAATCGTTGTCTGCTCACAGATGCTGTTGTAAAACAGTTTCCGGCGGCCCATAGCGGCTGATGTGGAGAAAGTCCAGCAATAGTCGAATTTGCGAGCTAAGACACCAGGTGAAGCGCAAACAAAAGTTTTTAATTGTTTTAAGTTTTGTACATGCACTTTTGAGGAAGTTGATGTTTAAAGTTTGCACTAAAGATTTTGCACTGTAAATTAAAAATGTACCCTCTACTCAACATCCTTGGATTTGTTTTTTATTGGATTCTAAAAGGGGGGGGAAAAAAAAACAAAACAAAAAAAAAAAAAACAAAAAAAAAAAAAAACAAAAAAAAAAAAAAAAAAAAAAAAAAAAAAACATAAAGGTTGGCTTGTTGATTGATGCCCATTAGTCTGTGATAATTGCATATTACACATGTTTGCATATATATATATTATATTTATATATAATTAATTACCTGTTTCTATATTAACATATATTTCAAATAATGTGTAAACATATATCGTAAATTATAAATGGGGGGGCGGGATTTTTTTTGGTCCACTCTAGTTTATCTTGCTGTGAGTTTTTGAAGTCTCTCGTTCAAATGAATGGGGTGGCTGCGCCGGCTGGCGCATGCACCAGATGCGTTTTTCCCACAAATGTTCTTGTGGGCGGGAACCACTCGCGGCCAATTTGGATTGGTCCGTAGCGCACATTTTTGGGGCCCATTAGTTAGAACGGCGGAGGATAGGCGTGGACTCTGTCCGTTAAATAAATACGTCTATGGAAAAAAACACATCTGCGCGAGACTTCAAAATTCACAGCAAGTACCAATACGTAGTGGACCCCAAAAAATTCACCCCCCTCAGCCTAGACCCACATGGGGAGACGTGCTTGGGGCCAAGAGCCAACTTTTTGGTCCATCCAGTAAAGACGTTTTTGAGCGGTCTGCAATGGCATATGTTAGTATTGGCTCATTTTTTTTTTTTTCTCTCCTCTCCCTCATCAGCTGTTCATTTGTTAGACTGATTTGTTTATCAGTTGTTGCCATCCTTGTTGTTTTACACGCTAATCTCTATTTAGGTTATAAAAGACTGGCATTTTTTGTTTCAGTCCTTTTGTTGGATAGTTTCATTTTGTTGAGTTTGTTATTTGGCACAACTGGGCGACGCCACTCCCCACCCACTGTTATTCCTTTTTGTTTAGGCTTTTATAAAAAGGAAATTGCCAACCCCATGCGTGACTCCGGCCGCGTTTATATGAGACGCGCGCTGCGCAAACAATCAGGCTATTAGCAGAATACGAACCAGGCTCCTAATGCAAATTTCCAGCGTTCATACAAGGTTGAAAAACTATGTAGTTCTAGCGCCCTCGCGGCCAGTCAGTGGTAAGAAAACCCCCTCTGGCTAGGTTATACCCACTTCTGTGCCAGACCCCTCGCGAGCGCACCAAATCATTCTGTAATTTTAACAGCAGTTGGTGAAAATGGAAAATGTGCGTCAACTTTGCGAGGTCTCGTTTGGGCGATGATTGCGAAGGAGTAGATTAGCCTCTCTGCCGAGCTCGAAGCCCACAAAGCTGAGTTTGTGCTGTACCGCCCGCCATTGTTGTTTGTTTTCCGCTACTGTGCATGTCCAAATTTAGTGCGGGGAGCTGCGGGAGGTGGCGGGGTCATGCCTCAGGCAGGAAATCACCCCTTTTTCCCTCACGCGGGGTGTGAAGAGAACCCCGCTGAGCAGCGTATCTTGAGTTGTCCCACTCTGCAGACTTGGATCTGAATTCTTTACGTTTTCACTCCCCTGGAAACAGTCTTCGTTATGAGCTGGTTAGAAAAAAAAATAGCAACAGGACATCCAACTCTAGTTTTGTACTGCGGCCACATTTGTCTTTTTGGGTGTAGGTGCTCCCAGTGTCTATTATTGTTTTCATCTATCCTTGTCATAACAAAAATTGGTGCTCGTCCAGGATAACTTTGAAAACAAATCATTGTCTCCTTGTGGTCTCGTGTATTGAGAGGCGTGCAATCATGGTGTTCGTTTTACAAGATTTCATTGAGACTCCCACTTTTCCGCATCTTCCGGTTCAGTAGAACTCACCTTGGTGTAAGCAACACAGGAGATGCCTTCTCATCACCGCAGGGATGGCCGTGTTTGCTGGTCACTCCGTGTTGCAGTAGAGCTTCAGCATATACATAGCCAGACCCTTGAGCGCCGCCTTCGGTCCGGTTGGTGTGGAATGACGTTAGTTGGTGTCATCAGCTCTTGTATACACCATAAGGACCCAGAGAAAGTAGTGGACAATGATGAGCATGGTATTGGGTTAAGAGAAGTAGAGCCGTGTCACCTGGCTAGAAGCTGTTGACAATAGCCTTCTTGTCCAAATGCTGCTTCATTTCGGTCAGAGAAGAAGACCAGCTGGGGAGCAAGCTAGTTATAAACGATCCCAAAGTGTCAGTGGAATTACTCTGGGATGTTTTTGTGTGTGTGTTTGAGGTGTTAATGAGGGTGTCTTTTAGAACCTTCAAAGGACCTGGGAGGCGGTGGCTGAGTGGATATGGCACTCTCGCCTTCAGCAAGAAGGTCCTGGGTTCGAATCCCGGTCGGACCAGGGCTTTCTGAATGGGAGTTTGCATGTTCTCCCCGTGTTCTCCCGCGAGTGGGTTTTCCTCCCGGATACTCCACGGTTTCCCCTACCCACTAAAACATATGTACATAGGTATGGCATGCGCCTCCTATACTTGGCGAGGCCCCCGCCTCCATCTCTGATGTGGAGCGATACGCTCAGATCACCCATGCCCACAACTAATTACCAATTGTTAAACGCTTGACGACTCTGATGTGCAGATGAAAAGACGGTAATATACACACCCAACCACCGCCTATCTTACACCCTTAACTCCTCACACCCTGTCAAAAGCACCCCCTTCCTGGCCAAAGACTAGCTGGGCTGGGCTGAACCTCAACCACTCCTGCACAGCTTCACGCCCGCAGCAAACAGCACAAGGGGACCACTTTACTTTCTGTGGGACTCAAAAGCCGTGCTTCCTCAACAAGGACTTCCCACAAGCATGCCCCCCCCCCACGCCCCAAGCTCTCCCCGAGTTCCCAACCGTTACTTATGAACGTCGAATATAGTGCACTGGTGGGTGCTGAATGACAGTTCGCGCTCGACAGTCGTTTCCCGCCGTCACCTCACCTCCCAAATGTACGTTGATGCAACGTCAATTCAAGGTTTGTATGTGGTTACGGAACGGTCGGGTCTGACGTCCTTATCAAGTCTCATATGGACCAAAATATTGACGTTTATATGACGTTCGTTTCAGTCGTTCCCACTAAGCAGCAGATGTCAAAACAACGGTAAATTTCAACGTCATCTGGACGTTAATTCAAGGTTGCATGTGGTACAGAACCGGTCGGGTCCGACGTCCTATCAAAGTCTTATATGACAAAATATTGCCTGCATATGACGTTCGTTTTCCGTTGTTCCCACTAAGCAAGCAGATGTCAAAACACTGTCATTTTCTCAACGTCATTGGACGTTAGCAACACAGTCTGACACCTTCAACACACAATCTGACACCTTCAACACAGTCTGACACCTTCAACACAGTCTGACACCTTCAACACAGTCTGACACCTTCAACACAGTCTGACACCTTCAACACAGTCTGACACCTTCAACACAGTCTGACACCTTCAACACAGTCTGACACCTTCAACACAGTCTGACACCTTCAACACGGTCTGACACCTTCAACACAGTCTGACACCTTCAACACAGTCTGACACCTTCAACACAGTCTGACACCTTCAACACAGTCTGACACCTTCAACACAGTCTGACACCTTCAACAACATATGGCCGGTTTTAAAGTTTATATAAAAAGTAAGAAATTGAATAGAGTTGCAAGCGCTAGTGATCTTGCTACCAGCAGATTAATGGATATTTATTATTTGCCAGCTAACAATAACAAAAATGACTGTAATGACTCATTTAAACAGCCACAGTGAGAAGAAGTGAAAGTCTCTGACATTGAAGACCTGGCAAGACATTCAGTCCATTTATTAAACAAAGCAATAAATGAACATTAAACTCTCTTTCTGCAGCAGGTAACATCTGTGTGCTCCCATGGTCCCACAGTCTCTGGTCCCACATGGTCCCACAGTCTCTGGTCCCACATGGTCCCGCAGTCTCTGGTCCCACATGGTCCCACAGTCTCTGGTCCCACACCTGAGGCTGAGTTTACACGGAGGCAATGTGGCAGTAAAACGGTATAGTTGGATGTCGGTTTCTACCAACCGTTCATACAAAGACTGTGTTTCAGGTGAAAACGTAAGTGTTCAGATCCAGCCTGCAGAGTGGGACAACTCAGAAACGCTGCACAGCAGGAGCTCTTTCACACCCGCGAGAGGGAGAAAGGTGTGAAATCCCCTCTGCTCTGACTCCCACCTCCTGCTGCTCTGACCCCCACCTCCTGCTGCTCTGACCCCCACCTCCTGCTGCTCCCGCACGTACATTTGGACATGCGCAGTAGCGGAGAACAAACATCAACAACAATGGCGCAGCGCGCACAAACTAGCTTCGTGGGCTTCCAGCGCGGCACAGAGGATAATTCTACTCCTTCGTTCGTCCAAACGAGACCACGCGAAGCTCTAGGTTCAGTTTCCATTTTCACAGCTGCTGTTAAAATGCAGAATGATGTTGGTTCTTTCTGAGGGTCTGGCACAGGAAGTGAGTACACTGCAGAGAGGGGGGCTGGGCACGGGGCTGGGGGTCGTGTGAGTGTTGTAAAGTTTCTCTGCCCCCTACTGGCCGGGCGCTAGAACTACATCGTTTTTCAACCTCATGTGAACGCAGAGAAATCTGCATTAGGAGCCAGGTCGTTTCTGTTAATGGCCTGGAAACGTCTGCGCAGCGTCTCAGTATAAACAGGGCCTGAACTCAACTCCAACTGATGACATCACAGGTGTCTAAACAATGGGAGTGTCCCAAATATTAAAGCTGATCTCCCTGTTTTTAAACTTAGATTTGTGCTGTTGTGTTTTACAGTTTATAAACCATTGTGAAAGATACAGTAACTTTACATTTTAGAATTGAATTATTATTTTAAACTCAAGAATCTAAACCATTTTTAACATAGTTTGTTGGACATTCTAACATTTCTAATGTGTTAAAAATAGTTAAAAATATTAAAAACAATATCATATTTTAAACTTTAACTTTAAAACTTTTTAACAAAAAGCTTTTTTAACTGTTTTTGGCTCTCACAATAACCCAATTGAGCACATGGGGATCTAGCTCTAAAAAGCGTTGTCTAGTTGGCAAAGGTGTCTCCCTTTCAGCTGACCAGTGCCAGCTGTTATTATAGATCCATGATGTCAACAACTCATTATGACAACACTGGCAATTCAAAATACAGATAATATACAAAATATACTTAACAAATTCCATGTATACGTGAGAAAACACTTTCTGTCTCCAACTCTTTTCGATGTGGAAATGATACATCTATATCTAAAAACTGTGCAGACTGTGTACTTACTAGAGAGGGTGATTCGAAGTAAATAAAGCAGGTGCAGAGGAAGAATGGACTGAGCGATCAGAAATTGACTCAAAGATTGAGTCTATGGGAGGTCATTATTGTACGTCCAGAAGTGGAACCTACATTGACGTCGTATAGACGTCAAAAAGGGGTCCTCGTCTCGACCGACGCGTCTGAAACGTAATCTACAAGTGAGCTTCGGATGTTCATTGGTTCTTTTAAGAATGTATCTCAGTTATTGATATCAAGAGTGGTGTAGGGGAAAAGTAACGGACCTGTAGATGGAGCAATGGGAGTTCAAAACCCTGGAGGTTGTTAGTTCCTTTTTAAACAAACATTTTTTCTCTATTTGGTTAAAACAAATCAACACTCAACATAGGATTATGTAGCTTCTAAGAATAAAACCTATGAATGTATGTATGTTAGTGATGCTAACTATCTCAAGTCTCCATTTGAGAAAGTAAATAAAGCAGGGCAGCGACAGATATTAAACGTAATATCAACATCTGGGAGGGCATTGTTTTACATCCAAATGCATTGTTTTACATCCAAATGCGCACCTTTCAAAGACGTCGTTTAGACGTGGAACACAGGTCATCGGCCGACCCACTCGTTAGGACGTGATCTAGCAATAGTGAGCATCGGCTCTTTAGCGGGTTGGGTCTAACTTTACTATGAAGTTGCAGAGTTAGTGTCTGACAATAGTGTAATGGTTAAATAAGCGTGTGGTGCTGTGGCGACGTGGCTTCGAGCCCACGTTACTACGCTTCACCAACGTTGTGTTTGTTTCAATTTTTAGCAAAAACATTTTCTTTGTTTAGTTAAAAACAAATAAACACTCAACATAGGATTATGTAGTGGCTAATAATAAAACTTGTGAATGTATGCATTTGCATACAATCTCAAGTGCTCACCCCTTATTTGCAAACTTGAGATTGTCCATCCATCCATTTTCTTCCCTTTAATCCATTTCTGGGTCAGGGGGGTGGCAGTCAGAGATGCCACCCAAGTCTCATAGCACCAGCCCCTCACTGACCCTCTGCAGGTGGTGAGTCCACAGGAGGACGGCTGCTCTCTGACTGTGAGCATAGCCTTGATCTTTCAGTGGGGGCTTTGGGCAAAGTGGGACAGCAGTCATCAGTGGGAGTCGGTGGAGAAGGTGCAGAGGTGGGAATTGAACCCACGACCTTCTGGCCTTAAGGCCAATGCTCTACCAACTGAGCTACTGTCGCCCCTTGAGATTGTTAGCACAACAAATGCATACATTCACAAGTTTATTATTAGCCACTACATAATCCTATGTTGAGTGATTATTAGTTTGAGTGTCTATTAGAAAAATTAAATTTGATAAAATATATAAATTTAATAAAGCGCACATGTAGACTCGAACCCACGTTTCCACGATCGCACACATTTGTTTAACCACTACACTACCGTCAGACACTCATTATCAGCTTTACAGCCGATACATTGTATTGCTAGATCAAGACGTAATGCGTGGGTCGGCCAATGACCCGTTTTCCACGTCTATGGGAGGTCAGGATTGGACGTCATATCCACGTCTATGGGAGGTCAGGATTGGACGTCATATCCACGTCTATGGGAGGTCAGGATTGGACGTCATATCCACGTCTATGGGAGGTTGGGATTGGACGTCATATCCACGTCTATGGGAGGTCAGGATTGGACGTCATATCCACGTCTATGGGAGGTCGGAAGGATTGGACGTCATATCCACGTCTATGGGAGGTCAGGATTGGACGTCATATCCACGTCTATGGGAGGTCAGGATTGGACGTCATATCCACGTCTATGGGAGGTCAGGATTGGACGTCATATCCACGTCTATGGGAGGTCAGGATTGGACGTCATATCCACGTCTATGGGAGGTCATTGTTTTACGTCCAGATGCACACCTTACACAGACGTCGTTTGGACGTGAATAAAAGGTCAAGGTGAAAACCTACTGTGTGTGAGAACCTACTGTCTGTGAGTACCTACTGTCTGTGAGTACCTACTATCTGTGAGAACCTACTGTCTGTGAGTACCTACTGTGTAGGAGCCTACTGTCTGAGAACCTACTGTCTGTGACTACCTACTGTGTAAGAACCTACTGCTGTGAGAACCTACTGTCTGTAAGTACCTACTGTGTAAGAACCTACTGCTGTGAGAACCTACTGTCTGTGAGAACCTACTGTCTGTGAGAACCTACTGTCTGTGAGTACCTACCGTGTGTGAGAACCTACTGTGTGTGAGAACCTACTGTCTTTGAGTACCTACCGTGTGTGAAAACCTACTGTCTGTGAGAACCTACTGCTGTGAGAACCTACTGTCTGAAAACCTACTGTCTGTGAGAACCTACTGCTGTGAGTACCTACTGCTGTGAGAACCTACTGTCTGTGAGAACCTACTGTCTGTGAGTACCTACTGTCTGTGAGTACCTACAGTGCCTTGCGAAAGTATTCAGCCCCCTTGGACCTTTCAACATTTCAGGCTTCAAACATAAATATATAAAAATTAAATTTTTGGCTCCATCCATCTTCCCATCAATTTTAGCCATCTTCCCTGTCCCTGCTGAAGAAAAGCAGGCCCAAAGCATGATGCTGCCACCACCATGTTTGACAGTGGGGATGGTGTGTTCAGGGTGATGAGTTGTGTTGCTTTTACGCCAAACATATCGTTTTGCATTGTGGCCAAAAAGTTTGATTTTGGTTTCATCTGACCAGAGCACCTTCTTCCACATGTTTGGTGTGTCTCCCAGGTGGCTTGTGGCAAACTTTAAACCAGACTTTTTATGGATATCTTTGAGAAATGGCTTTCTTCTTGCCACTCTTCCATAAAGGCCAGATTTGTGCAGTGCACGACTGATTGTTGTCCTATGGACAGACTCTCCCACCTCAACTGTAGTTATCTGCAGTTCATCCAGAGTGATCATGGGCCTCTTGGCTGCATCTCTGATCAGTCTTCTCCTTGTTTGAGATGAAAGTTTGGAGGGACGGCCGGGTCTTGGTAGATTTGCAGTGGTCTGATACTCCTTCCATTTCAATATAATTGCTTGCACAGTGCTCCTTGAGATGTTTAAAGCTTGGGAAATCTTTTTGTATCCAAATCCGGCTTTAAACTTCTCCACAACAGTATCTCGGACCTGCCTGGTGTGTTCCTTTGTCTTCATGGTTCTCTCTGTGCTTTAAACAGAACCCTGAGACTATCAAAGAGCAGGTGCATTTATACGGAGACTTGATTACACACAGGAGCATTCTATTTATCATCATCAGTCATTTAGGACAACATTGGATCATTCAAAGATCCTCACTGAACTTCTGGACTGAGTTTGCTGCACTGAAAGTAAAGGGGCCCAATAATATTGCACGCCCCACTTTTCAGTTTTTTATTTGTTAAAAAAGTTTAAATTATCCAATACATTTCGTTCTACTTCACGATTGTGTCCCACTTGTTGTTGATTCTTGACAAAAAATTAAATTTTTATATCTTTATGTTTGAAGCCTGAAATGTGGCGAAATGTTGAAAGGTTCAAGGGGGCCGAATACTTTTGCAAAGCACTGTGTAAGTCCCTACTGTCTGTGAGTACCTACTGTGTGTGTGTATTGTGTAACCTGTGTGTGTTGTGTGTTAGCTGGGCTCGTGTGTGTGTGTGTGTGTAACCTGTGTGTTGTGTGTTAGCTGGGCTCGTGTGCGTGTGTGTGTGTGTGTGTGTGCAACCTGTGTGTGTTGTGTGTTAGCTGGGCTCGTGTGCGTGTGTGTAACCTGTGTGTGTTGTGTGTTAGCTGGGCTCGTGTGCGTGTGTGTGTGTGTGTGTGTTGTGTGTTAGCTGGGCTCGTGTGCGTGTGTGTGTGTGTGCAACCTGTGTGTGTTGTGTGTTAGCTGGGCTCGTGTGCGTGTGTGTGTGTGTGTGTGTGTGTGTGTGTGCTGGGCTCGTGTGCGTGTGTGTGTGTAACCTGTGTGTGTTGTGTGTTTAGCGGGGGCTCGTGTGCGTGTGTGTGTGTAACCTGTGTGTGTTGTGTGTTGCGCTGGGCTCGTGTGCGTGTGTGTGTGTAACCTGTGTGTGTTGTGTGTTTAGCTGGGCTCGTGTGCGTGTGTGTGTGTAACCTGTGTGTGTTGTGTGTTGCGCTGGGCTCGTGTGCGTGTGTGTGTGTAACCTGTGTGTGTTGTGTGTTTAGCTGGGCTCGTGTGCGTGTGTGTGTGTAACCTGTGTGTGTTGTGTGTTGCGCTGGGCTCGCGTGCGTGTGTGTGTGTGACCTGTGTGTGTTGTGTGTTTAGCGCTGTGTGGTGGTGTGTGGTGAACCTGTGTGTGTTGTGTTAGCTGGGCTCGTGTGGTGTGTGTAACCTGTGTGTGTTGTGTTTTAGCTGGCTCGTGTGCTGTGTGTGTGTACTGTGTTGTGTGTGTTGCGCTGGGCTCGCGTGCGTGTGTGTGTGTAACCTGTGTGTGTTGTGTGTTTAGCTGGGCTCGTGTGCGTGTGTGTGTGTGTGTGTGTGTGCAACCTGTGTGTGTTGTGTGTTAGCTGGGCTCGTGTGCGTGTGTGTGTGTAACCTGTGTGTGTTGTGTGTTTAGCTGGGCTCGTGTGCGTACCTGGACAGACTGATGAAGAACGGTTGCTGGTTGATCCAAGCCTTCAGTTTGTTCTGCACCATCAACGGATACGACCTCCGTGAGTCTCTCTCACACATGGTTACTCTGACCAGGAGGTGGTGGAGGAGGAGGTGGTGGCGGAGGAGATGGTGGCGGAGGAGATGGTGGAGGAGGAGATGGAGGAGGAGGTGGTGGCGGAGGTGATGGAGGAGGAGGAGGTGGTGGAGGAGGAGATGGAGGAGGAGGAGGTGGAGGTGGTGGAGGAGGTGTAGGTGTTAGAGGAGGATGGGGAAGAGGAGGAGATGGAGGAGGAGGTGGTGGCGGAGGTGATGGAGGAGGAGGTGGTGGCGGAGGTGATGGAGGAGGAGGAGGTGGAGGAGGTGTAGGTGTTAGAGGAGGAGGTGGAGATGGTGGTGGAGATAGAGGAGGAGGTGGTGGAGGAGGAGGTGGCGGAGGTGGTGGAGGAGGTGTAGGTGTTAGAGGAGGATGGGGAAGAGGAGGAGATGGAGGTGGGGAGGAGGTGGTGTTTGGTGAGGATGGAGGGAGGGGCTGGTCCTAGTCCTCCTCTGGTCTCTGTTGTTGGTTCCAGCCCCTCCTGATGATGCCTGTTGTTGGTTCCAGCCCCTCCTGATGATGCGTGTTGTTGGTTCCAGCCCCTCCTGATGATGCCTGTTGTTGGTTCCAGCCCCTCCTGATGATGCCTGTTGTTGGTTCCAGCCCCTCCTGATGATGCCTGTTGTTGGTTCTAGCCCCTCCTGATGATGCCTGTTGTTGGTTCCAGCCCCTCCTGATGATGCCTGTTGTTGGTTCCAGCCCCTCCTGATGATGTGTGTTGTTGGTTCCAGCCCCTCCTGATGATGCCTGTTGTTGGTTCCAGCCCTTCCTGATGATGCCTGTTGTTGGTTCCAGCCCCTCCTGATGATGCTTGTTGTTGGTTCCAGCCCCTCCTGATGATGCGTGTTGTTGGTTCTAGCCCCTCCTGATGATGCCTGTTGTTGGTTCCAGCCCCTCCTGATGATGTGTGTTGTTGGTTCCAGCCCCTCCTGATGATGCCTGTTGTTGGTTCCAGCCCTTCCTGATGATGCCTGTTGTTGGTTCCAGCCCTTCCTGATGATGCTTGTTGTTGGTTCCAGCCCCTCCTGATGATGCCTGTTGTTGGTTCCAGCCCCTCCTGATGATGCCTGTTGTTGGTTCCAGCCCCTCCTGATGATGTGTGTTGTTGGTTCCAGCCCCTCCTGATGATGCCTGTTGTTGGTTCCAGCCCTTCCTGATGATGCCTGTTGTTGGTTCCAGCCCCTCCTGATGATGCTTGTTGTTGGTTCCAGCCCCTCCTGATGATGCGTGTTGTTGGTTCCAGCCCCTCCTGATGATGCCTGTTGTTGGTTCCAGCCCCTCCTGATGATGTGTGTTGTTGGTTCCAGCCCCTCCTGATGATGCCTGTTGTTGGTTCCAGCCCTTCCTGATGATGCCTGTTGTTGGTTCCAGCCCTTCCTGATGATGCTTGTTGTTGGTTCCAGCCCCTCCTGATGATGCCTGTTGTTGGTTCCAGCCCTTCCTGATGATGCTTGTTGTTGGTTCCAGCCCCTCCTGATGATGCCTGTTGTTGGTTCCAGCCCCTCCTGATGATGCTTGTTGTTGGTTCCAGCCCCTCCTGATGATGCCTGTTGTTGGTTCCAGCCCCTCCTGATGATGCTTGTTGTTGGTTCCAGCCCCTCCTGATGATGCCTGTTGTTGGTTCCAGCCCCTCCTGATGATGCTTGTTGTTGGTTCCAGCCCCTCCTGATGATGCCTGTTGTTGGTTCTAGCCCCTCGTGATGGTCTCTGTTGTTGGTTCTAGCCCCTCCTGATGATGCCTGTTGTTGGTTCTAGCCCCTCCTGATGGTCTCTGTTGTTGGTTCCAGCCCCTCCTGATGATGCCTGTTGTTGGTTCTAGCCCCTCCTGATGATGCTTGTTGTTGGTTCTAGCCCCTCCTGATGGTCTCTGTTGTTGGTTCTAGCCCCTCCTGATGATGCGTGTTGTTGGTTCCATTTTGAATGATATTATGGATAACGAGGCGGGTCATGTGTTAATGCGTTAATTCTAAAGGTTTTCTAAAAACATGCACAATAGGTCTGAATGTAGATGAGAGAGTGAATGATGGTGTTGGAGCTGATGGTTTCTGTCATCACCGTGTGTGGAAGGATTGTCTCACCCTCTGTCTCCCCCTCTCCCTCACTCTCTCTCTGTCTCACCCTCTGTCTCCCCCCTCCCTCTCTCTCTCTCTGTCTCACCCTCTGTCTCCCCCTCTCCCTCACCTCTCTCTCTCTGTCTCACCCTCTGTCTCCCCCCTCCCTCTCTCTCTCTCTGTCTCACCCTCTGTCTCCCCCTCTCCCTCACCTCTCTCTCTCTGTCTCACCCTCTGTCTCTCCCTCTCCCTCTCTCTCTCTCTGTCTCTCACCCTCTGTCTCACCCTCTCCCTCTCTCTCTCTCTGTCTCACCCTCTGTCTCCCCCCTCCCTCTCTCTCTCTCTCTGTCTCACCCTCTGTCTCCCCCTCTCCCTCACCTCTCTCTCTCTGTCTCACCCTCTGTCTCCCCCTCTCCCTCACCTCTCTCCCTCTCTCTCTCTCACCCTCTGTCTCCCCCTCTCCCTCACCTCTCTCTCTCTCTCTCTGTCTCACCCTCTGTCTCCCCCTCTCCCTCACCTCTCTCCCTCTGTCTCTCTCACCCTCTCTCCCTCACCTCTCTCCCTCTCTCTCTCTCCCCTCTGTCTCCCCCTCTCCCTCTCCTCTCTCTCTCTCACCCTCTGTCTCCCCCTCTCCCTCACCTCTCTCTCTCTCTCTCTCTCTCTCTCACCCTCTGTCTCCCCCTCTCCCTCACCTCTCTCCCTCTCTCTCTCTCTCTCTCACCCTCTGTCTCCCCCTCTCCCTCACCTCTCTCCCTCTCTCTCTCTCTCCCTCTGTCTCCCCCTCTCCCTCACCTCTCTCTCTCTCTCTCTCTCTCTCTCACCCTCTGTCTCCCCCTCTCCCTCACCTCTCTCCCTCTCTCTCTCTCACCCTCTGTCTCCCCCTCTCCCTCACCTCTCTCTCTCTCTCTCTCTCTCTCTCTCACCCTCTGTCTCCCCCTCTCCCTCTCTCTCTCACTCTCTGTCTCCCCCTCTCCCTCACCTCTCTCTCTGTCTCACATCAGGAGTTCTAGCCCCTCCTGATGATGCGTGTTGTTGGTTCCAGCCCCTCCTGATGATGCGTGTTGTTGGTTCTAGCCCCTCCTGATGATGCCTGTTGTTGGTTCTATCCCCTCCTGATGATGTGTGTTGTTGGTTCCAGCCCCTCCTGATGATGTGTGTTGTTGGTTCGAGCCCCTCCTGATGATGCCTGTTGTTGGTTCTAGCCCCTCCTGATGATGTGTGTTGTTGGTTCCAGCCCCTCCTGATGATGCCTGTTGTTGGTTCCAGCCCCTCCTGATGATGCCTGTTGTTGGTTCCAGCCCCTCCTGATGATGCCTGTTGTTGGTTCTAGCCCCTCCTGATGATGCCTGTTGTTGGTTCCAGCCCCTCCTGATGATGTGTGTTGTTGGTTCCAGCCCCTCCTGATGATGCCTGTTGTTGGTTCTAGTCCCTCCTGATGATGTGTGTTGTTGGTTCCAGCCCCTCCTGATGGTCTCTGTTGTTGGTTCCAGCCCCTCCTGTGATGCGTGTTGTTGGTTCCAGCCCCTCCTGATGGTCTCTGTTGTTGGTTCCAGCCCCTCCTGTGATGCGTGTTGTTGGTTCCAGCCCCTCCTGATGGTCTCTGTTGTTGGTTCCAGCCCCTCCTGATGATGTGTGTTGTTGGTTCCAGCCCCTCCTGATGGTCTCTGTTGTTGGTTCTATCCCCTCCTGATGATGCGTGTTGTTGGTTCCAGCCCCTCCTGATGATGTGTGTTGTTGGTTCCAGCTCCTCCTGATGGTCTCTGTTGTTGGTTCTATCCCCTCCTGATGATGCGTGTTGTTGGTTCCAGCCCTTCCTGATCCCCTCCTGATGGTCTCTGTTGTTGGTTCCAGCCCCTCCTGATGAGGCCTGTGAGCTGCCCGAGGGGGAGGCGGGGATCGTGTGGGATGCGATCTGCTTCCTGGTGCTGCTGCTCCAGAGGAGAGTGTTCCTCAGTTATTACTTCCTGTACGTGGTGTCGGAGCTCAAGGCCTCCAAGATCCTGGCCTCAAGGTCTGTCCGCACTCTGATTATGTAGCACAGGTACAGATACAGGTACAGACACAGACACAGGTACAGATACAGACACAGGTACAGACACAGACACAGGTACAGACACAGGTACAGACACAGGTACAGGTACAGATACAGACACAGGTACAGATACAGACACAGGTACAGACACAGACACAGGTACAGACACAGGTACAGATACAGACACAGGTACAGACACAGACACAGGTACAGACACAGGTACAGACACAGGTACAGGTACAGATACAGACACAGGTACAGATGCAGACACAGGTACAGATACAGACACAGGTACAGACACAGACACAGGTACAGACACAGGTACAGATACAGACACAGGTACAGATGCAGACACAGGTACAGATACAGACACAGGTACAGACACAGACACAGGTACAGACACAGGTACAGATGCAGACACAGGTACAGGTACAGATACAGGTACAGACACAGACACAGGTACAGACACAGGTACAGATACAGACACAGGTACAGACACAGGTACAGATACAGACACAGGTACAGACACAGGTACAGATACAGACACAGGTACAGACACAGGTACAGATACAGACACAGGTACAGACACAGACACAGACACAGGTACAGACACAGGTACAGATACAGACACAGGTACAGACACAGGTACAGATGCAGACACAGGTACAGGTACAGGTACAGATACAGAAACAGGTACAGACACAGGTACAGGTACAGACACAGGTACAGACACAGGTACAGATACAGACACAGGTACAGACACAGGTACAGACACAGACACAGGTACAGACACAGGTACAGATACAGGTACAGACACAGACACAGGTACAGACACAGGTACAGATACAGACACAGGTACAGACACAGGTACAGACACAGGTACAGACACAGGTACAGACACAGGTACAGACACAGGTACAGATGCAGACACAGGTACAGACACAGGTACAGGTACAGGTACAGATACAGACACAGGTACAGATACAGACACAGGTACAGACACAGACACAGGTACAGACACAGGTACAGATACAGACACAGGTACAGATGCAGACACAGGTACAGATACAGACACAGGTACAGACACAGACACAGGTACAGACACAGGTACAGATGCAGACACAGGTACAGGTACAGGTACAGGTACAGACACAGGTACAGATACAGACACAGGTACAGACACAGGTACAGATACAGACACAGGTACAGACACAGGTACAGATGCAGACACAGGTACAGACACAGGTACAGATACAGACACAGGTACAGACACAGGTACAGATACAGACACAGGTACAGACACAGGTACAGATGCAGACACAGGTACAGGTACAGATACAGACACAGGTACAGATACAGACACAGGTACAGACACAGACACAGGTACAGACACAGGTACAGACACAGGTACAGATACAGACACAGGTACAGACACAGGTACAGATACAGACACAGGTACAGGCACAGGTACAGATACAGACACAGGTACAGATACAGACACAGGTACAGACACAGACACAGGTACAGACACAGGTACAGACACAGGTACAGACACAGGTACAGATGCAGACACAGGTACAGGTACAGGTACAGGTACAGACACAGGTACAGATACAGACACAGGTACAGACACAGGTACAGATGCAGACACAGGTACAGATACAGACACAGGTACAGACACAGGTACAGATACAGACACAGGTACAGACACAGACACAGGTACAGACACAGGTACAGATACAGACACAGGTACAGACACAGGTACAGATACAGACACAGGTACAGATACAGACACAGGTACAGACACAGGTACAGATACAGACACAGGTACAGATACAGACACAGATACAGACACAGGTACAGATACAGACACAGGTACAGGCACAGGTACAGATACAGACACAGGTACAGATACAGACACAGGTACAGATACAGACACAGGTACAGACACAGACACAGGTACAGACACAGGTACAGACACAGGTACAGATACAGACACAGGTACAGACACAGGTACAGATACAGACACAGGTACAGGCACAGGTACAGATACAGACACAGGTACAGATACAGACACAGGTACAGACACAGACACAGGTACAGACACAGGTACAGACACAGGTACAGATGCAGACACAGGTACAGGTACAGGTACAGGTACAGACACAGGTACAGATACAGACACAGGTACAGACACAGGTACAGATACAGACACAGGTACAGGCACAGGTACAGATACAGACACAGGTACAGACACAGACACAGGTACAGACACAGGTACAGATACAGACACAGGTACAGACACAGGTACAGATACAGACACAGGTACAGGCACAGGTACAGATACAGAAACAGGTACAGACACAGACACAGGTACAGACACAGGTACAGATACAGACACAGGTACAGACACAGGTACAGATACAGACACAGGTACAGGCACAGGTACAGATACAGGTACAGCCGTGATCACTGCCGCTGGAGGAACCGCTGTCCAGAGCGCCGCAGCTCAGCTCGCAGAGTTCATACAAGAGTCACCATCTCACACACACGTGTCTGTGGCATTCTGAGTGTTATTATGGGATGCATGGGCATGCCTTAATTGCGTTAATTTTTTTAACGCGATGAATGAAAAAAATTTATTAACGCGATAATTTTGACAGCCCTAATTATGAGATTATCATGAGATTATTATAATAATATAATATTATGATATAATATAGAGGAGCAGGTACCTGAGCTAACCCCACAGCTGTGTAGTACCTGAGCTCACAGCTGTGCAGTACCTGAACTCACAGCTGTGCAGTACCTGAACTCACAGCTGTGCAGTACCTGAACTCACAGCTGTGCAGTACCTGAACTCACAGCTGTGCAGTACCTGAACTCACAGCTGTGTGGTACCTGAGCTCACAGCTGTGTAGTACCTGAGCTCACAGCTGTGCAGTACCTGAACTCACAGCTGTGTGGTACCTGAGCTCACAGCTGTGCAGTACCTGAGCTCACAGCTGTGGTACCTGTGTGCAGAGGAGCAGAGCTGTTTGAGGCTAAGGTAAAGAAGATGGTGGCCGCTCGTCTGGAGGCGGAGAAGACGTCTGTGGCTGCTCTAAAGAAACAGTGAGAACAAAGATCTTCATCAAACACAAAGAACACAATGAAGACGAAGATGTTTCTGTTTCAGGATGGAGAAGATCAAGTCCAAACAGAGTCGACCGAAGGGAGAGAAGCAGATCCAGGGTCAGGTCTCGTTATACACACCTCCTCCGACTCCTCCTGGTATCCTCCTGGTATCCGTCTGTGTCCTGGGTCTCCTCCTGGTCTCCTCCCTCTGTGTCCTGGTCTCCTCCTGGTGTCCTCCCTCTGTGTCCTGGTCTCCTCCTGGTGTCCTCCCTCTGTGTCCTGGGTCTCTCCCTGGTCTCCTCCCTCTGTGTCCTGGGTCTCTCCCTGGTCTCCTCCCTCTGTGTCCTGGTCTCCTCCTGGTCTCCTCCCTCTGTGTCCTGGTCTCCTCCTGGTCTCCTCCCTCTGTGTCCTGGTCTCCTCCTGGTGTCCTCCCTCTGTGTCCTGGTCTCCTCCTGGTCTCCTCCCTCTGTGTCCTGGTCTCTTCCTGGTCTCCTCCCTCTGTGTCCTGCTCTCCTCCTGGTCCCCTCCCTCTGTGTCCTGGTCTCCTCCTGGTCTCCTCCCTCTGTGTCCTGGTCTCCTCCTGGTCTCCTCCCTCTGTGTCCTGGTCTCCTCCTGGTCTCCTCCCTCTGTGTCCTGGTCTCCTTCTGGTCCCCTCCCTCTGTGTCCTGGTCTCCTCCTGGTCTCCTCCCTCTGTGTCCTGGTCTCCTCCTGGTCTCTTCCCTCTGTGTCCTGGTCTCCTCCTGGTCTCCTCCCTCTGTGTCCTGGTCTCCTCCTGGTCTCCTCCCTCTGTGTCCTGGTCTCTTCCTGGTCTCCTCCCTCTGTGTCCTGCTCTCCTCCTGGTCCCCTCCCTCTGTGTCCTGGTCTCCTCCTGGTCTCCTCCCTCTGTGTCCTGGTCTCCTCCTGGTCTCCTCCCTCTGTGTCCTGGTCTCCTCCTGGTCTCCTCCCTCTGTGTCCTGGTCTCCTTCTGGTCCCCTCCCTCTGTGTCCTGGTCTCTTCCTGGTCTCCTCCCTCTGTGTCCTGGTCTCCTCCTGGTCCCCTCCCTCTGTGTCCTGGTCTCCTCCTGGTCTCCTCCCTCTGTGTCCTGGTCTCCTCCTGGTCCCCTCCCTCTGTGTCCTGGTCTCCTCCTGGTCTCCTCCCTCTGTGTCCTGGTCTCCTCCTGGTCTCCTCCCTCTGTGTCCTGCTCTCCTCCTGGTCCCCTCCCTCTGTGTCCTGGTCTCCTCCTGGTCTCCTCCCTCTGTGTCCTGGTCTCCTTCTGGTCCCCTCCCTCTGTGTCCTGGTCTCTTCCTGGTCTCCTCCCTCTGTGTCCTGGTCTCTTCCTGGTCTCCTCCCTCTGTGTCCTGGTCTCCTCCTGGTGTCCTCCCTCTGTGTCCTGGGTCTCTCCCTGGTCTCCTCCCTCTGTGTCCTGGTCTCCTCCTGGTGTCCTCCCTCTGTGTCCTGGTCTCCTCCTGGTCTCCTCCCTCTGTGTCCTGGTCTCCTCCTGGTGTCCTCCCTCTGTGTCCTGGGTCTCTCCCTGGTCTCCTCCCTCTGTGTCCTGGTCTCCTCCTGGTCTCCTCCCTCTGTGTCCTGGTCTCCTCCTGGTCTCCTCCCTCTGTGTCCTGGTCTCCTCCTGGTCTCCTCCCTCTGTGTCCTGGTCTCCTCCTGGTCTCCTCCCTCTGTGTCCTGGTCTCCTCCTGGTCTCCTCCCTCTGTGTCCTGGTCTCCTCCTGGTCTCCTCCCTCTGTGTCCTGGTCTCCTCCTGGTCTCCTCCCTCTGTGTCCTGGTCTCCTCCTGGTCTCCTCCCTCTGTGTCCTGGTCTCCTCCTGGTCTCCTCCCTCTGTGTCCTGGTCTCCTCCTGGTCTCCTCCCTCTGTGTCCTGGTCTCTTCCTGGTCTCCTCCCTCTGTGTCCTGCTCTCCTCCTGGTCCCCTCCCTCTGTGTCCTGGTCTCCTCCTGGTCTCCTCCCTCTGTGTCCTGGTCTCCTCCTGGTCTCCTCCCTCTGTGTCCTGGTCTCCTTCTGGTCCCCTCCCTCTGTGTCCTGGTCTCCTCCTGGTCTCCTCCCTCTGTGTCCTGGTCTCCTCCTGGTCCCCTCCCTCTGTGTCCTGGTCTCCTCCTGGTCTCCTCCCTCTGTGTCCTGGTCTCCTCCTGGTCTCCTCGCAGGCTGCTCTTGTCCTGTGCGGTCGCTTTCTCTCGCTGCTCCTCACTTGCAGCTTTATAATTGCCTTTAATCATTCTTATTTAGATTTTTATTCGACAAAACACGGATTACTCCTTTTTACGAACTTCAACACAGACTTGTGGAACTTACAGCATGTCTGGAGGACGCAAAAAAGGAGGAAACTTTGCGACGGCTGTTGGTCACTCCTCAAACAGGAGTTAAAACTTCTTCAAGACCGAATGTTTGTCCTTGAATCAGAAATGGGGCTTCACACCATGTTACCAATGAAGGGAAATGGACAAAATGGATGTCATGATGATTATGATGATGCCATTTCATTTCCCAAAATCAACAGAGACAATTGTTGGAAACACATATGGTGCCAAGCCCAAACAAGGCAAAGCTAATGATAACAAGAGTGTCATAATGCCACAGCAAAAAATCTTTAATTACAAGGAACCGCTTTTCACCACTTTTGGAAGATGAATCAGCAGTAGCCTCTCAGTCCCAGTCTCAGTCTCAGTCCAGGTCAAATGCAGCTGAGTCGCTCCTTATCGGGGATGGTGCTCTAAAAAATGTAAGCATACGTGGTGTGAAGACATTTTCCGTACACTCGGCCAAGGTCGACGAGATAAGACTGTTGAGTAAAAAGCTCCTGTCTGAACATCGTGGTGTCAACAGATTGTGGATCCACGTGGGGGCAGTAGACGTCTATGACATGACCAGTGAAAAGTTGAAACGGGATTACTCTCTCTTATTGGACGACCTTGCTAAAATCGACTTACATTTTTTTATCAGTGGCCCACTACCAAATGTGGACGGGAAGCAAATGAAATTCAGTCGTCTGTATCAGCTAAATACTTTCCTACTCAACGAATGTTCACGCAGAGGACTTGCCTTCATTGAGAATTTTAATCTGTTCTGGAATAGGCATGAGCTTTTTGAAGGGAAAGGGCCACATCTGAACACTTACGGAGTAAAAGTGTTGATGGATAACCTTTCTTTTGCCCTGAGACCTCTGCCTGCGCAGCGCGTGCAGCCATCGAAAGGGAGGAAGCCGACTCCAAAAGTCTCTGCACCTCCACCACCTCGAAGGATCTCAACACCACCACCGCCTCAAAGGATCTCAACACCTCCACCACCTCGAAGGATCTCAACACCACCACCACTTCGAAGGATCTCAACACCTCCACCTTCATCAGCAGCAACTGCATCATCACCAGTAGCAGCACCAACAGCACCACCAGCACCCTCATTATCCTCATCCCCAGCCTGCTCCAAAGCAGTCACGCCTTCTTCATCTACAGCGCCTCTGAAGCCCCCATCCTCACCCCAGCCTACAGCAGACAGGCCTGTGCTGGGGTTTCCTCAACCACCTGCCCCTCCATCAAAGACTCCCTCGCCACCTCCCATGGACCTGTCTTGGGTCCCCCCTGCCACGTCCACTCCATCAAGAGAGAGTGGGGACACCTCCCTTTGTTTTTCATCCCCGCCTTCACTGTTAGACCTACCTGAACACTCTGCAGGGCTAATAAAATCGGCGATGAAGACTATTCTTCTCACACCCATATTAGCTAGATCTAGAGTCCTGTCCAACATTCTAAACCACTCCCCATATGTACCTCCAAAACCACCTAGGGTTTCCAATTCACCTACAAAAACCACCTCAGCCAGTCCCTCCCCTAACCTCATGACCATTCCACCCCCACTTCCCCCTCGTTCAACATCCAAAACCTCTGCCTCAGCCCACCCCGGCCCTAACCCATCACCTAAAACCCATCCACCTCCCTGCCCCCCTCGTTCAACACCCAAAAGCCACCCACCTCTCCATCCTCCTCCCCCGCCTTCCCCTTCCCCTCTTTTCTCTAAACACTAGGATGCACAGGGTCTCTGCTTCGCAGCCACTGGCAGTCTAGTTAGAGGAGAGACCCGGCTGGGGCCCTGTCATGAAGCCACCTGTGCCATTCCTTTAGTGATAACACAAAGAATACATTACAGAAAAACATCTGGAGTTAATCAGTCTAATCAGGAAAATCTAATTCTTGTTCCGTGTAAGAATCAGCCGACCACAACCGCTGATACTGAAACTTTGAAACTTGCTACGCTTAATGTCAGATCTCTTTGTAACAAGTCTTTTTTAATCAATAATTTTATTTGTTCTCATAATCTTGATCTTATGTTCATGGCTGAAACATGGCTTGACCAAAATACAGAAAATGCAGTTTTAATAGAAGCATCACCACCAAATTTCAAATTCGAATCGGAAATTCGGGAAAACAAAAAAGGAGGAGGCTTAGCTGCCATTTTCAGAGACCACTTTGTCTCCCATAGAATGTCTCTTGGGAAGTGTCCGTCTTTTGAATATGTGTCTTTTAAAATACAACAAAAACAATCTCCTCCAATACTCTTCATAGTCCTATACAAGCCACCGCAGTCATGTCACAGTTTTATTGATCATTTTCCTGGGTCTCCTCCTGGTCTCCTCCTTCTGTGTCCTGGGTCTCCTCCTGGTCTCCTCCTTCTGTGTCCTGGGTCTCCTCCTGGTCTCCTCCTTCTGTGTCCTGGGTCTCCTCCTGGTGTCCTCCTTCTGTGTCCTGGGTCTCCTCCTGGTCTCCTCCCTCTGTGTCCTGGTCTCCTCCTGGTCTCCTCCTTCTGTGTCCTGGTCTCCTCCTGGTGTCCTCCCTCTGTGTCCTGGGTCTCTCCCTGGTCTCCTCCCTCTGTGTCCTGGTCTCCTCCTGGTGTCCTCCCTCTGTGTCCTGGTCTCCTCCTGGTCTCCTCCCTCTGTGTCCTGGGTCTCCTCCTGGTCTCCTCCCTCTGTGTCCTGGGTCTCCTCCTGGTGTCCTCCTTCTGTGTCCTGGGTCTCCTCCTGGTGTCCTCCCTCTGTGTCCTGGGTCTCCTCCTGGTGTCCTCCCTCTGTGTCCTGGGTCTCTCCCTGGTCTCCTCCCTCTGTGTCCTGGTCTCCTCCTGGTCTCCTCCCTCTGTGTCCTGGTCTCCTCCTGGTCCCCTCCCTCTGTGTCCTGGTCTCCTCCTGGTCTCCTCCCTCTGTGTCCTGGTCTCCTCCTGGTCTCCTCGCAGGCTGCTCTTGTCCTGTGCGGTCGCTTTCTCTCGCTGCTCCTCACTTGCAGCTTTATAATTGCCTTTAATCATTCTTATTTAGATTTTTATTCGACAAAACACGGATTACTCCTTTTTACGAACTTCAACACAGACTTGTGGAACTTACAGCATGTCTGGAGGACGCAAAAAAGGAGGAAACTTTGCGACGGCTGTTGGTCACTCCTCAAACAGGAGTTAAAACTTCTTCAAGACCGAATGTTTGTCCTTGAATCAGAAATGGGGCTTCACACCATGTTACCAATGAAGGGAAATGGACAAAATGGATGTCATGATGATTATGATGATGCCATTTCATTTCCCAAAATCAACAGAGACAATTGTTGGAACACATATGGTGCCAAGCCCAAACAAGGCAAAGCTAATGATAACAAGAGTGTCATAATGCCACAGCAAAAAATCTTTAATTACAAGAAACCGCTTTTCACCACTTTTGGAAGATGAATCAGCAGTAGCGTCTCAGTCCCAGTCTCAGTCTCAGTCCAGGTCAAATGCAGCTGAGTCGCTCCTTATCGGGGATGGTGCTCTAAAAAATGTAAGCATACGTGGTGTGAAGACATTTTCCGTACACTCGGCCAAGGTCGACGAGATAAGACTGTTGAGTAAAAAGCTCCTGTCTGAACATCGTGGTGTCAACAGATTGTGGATCCACGTGGGGGCAGTAGACGTCTATGACATGACCAGTGAAAAGTTGAAACGGGATTACTCTCTCTTATTGGACGACCTTGCTAAAATCGACTTACATTTTTTTATCAGTGGCCCACTACCAAATGTGGACGGGAAGCAAATGAAATTCAGTCGTCTGTATCAGCTAAATACTTTCCTACTCAATGAATGTTCACGCAGAGGACTTGCCTTCATTGAGAATTTTAATCTGTTCTGGAATAGGCATGAGCTTTTTGAAGGGAAAGGGCCACATCTGAACACTTACGGAGTAAAAGTGTTGATGGATAACCTTTCTTTTGCCCTGAGACCTCAGCCTGCGCAGCGCGTGCAGCCATCGAAAGGGAGGAAGCAAAGTGCCTTTCAGGCAACAACACAAACATCTCCACCGGCTCCAAAGGTCTCTGCACCACCACCACCTCCTCCACCCCCTCGAAGGATTTCAACACCTCCACCTTCATCAGCAGCAACTGCATCATCACCAGTAGCAGCACCAACAGCACCACCAGCACCCTCATTATCCTCATCCCCAGCCCGCTCCCAGTCACGCCTTCATCTACAGCGCCTCTGAAGCCCCCATCCTCACCCCAGGCTACAGCAGACAGGCCTGTGCTGGGGTTTCCTCAACCACCTGCCCCTCCATCAAAGACTCCCTCGCCACCTCCCATGGACCTGTCTTGGGTCCCCCCTGCCACGTCCACTCCATCAAGAGAGAGTGGGGACACCTCCCTTTGTTTTTCATCCCCGCCTTCACTGTTAGACCTACCTGAACACTCTGCAGGGCTAATAAAATCGGCGATGAAGACTATTCCTCTCACACCCATATTAGCTCGATCTAGAGTCCTGTCCAACATTCTAAACCACTCCCCATATGTACCTCCAAAACCACCTAGGGTTTCCAATTCACCTACAAAAACCACCTCAGCCAGTCCCTCCCCTAACCTCATGACCATTCCACCCCCACTTCCCCCTCGTTCAACATCCAAAACCTCTGCCTCAGCCCACCCCGGCCCTAACCCATCACCAAAAACCCCTCCACCTCCCTGCCCCCCTCGTTCAACACCCAAAAGCCACCCACCTCTCCATCCTCCTCCCCCGCCTTCCCCTACCCCTCTTTTCTCTAAGCACTAGGATGCACAGGGTCTCTGCTTCGCAGCCACTGGCAGTCTAGTTAGAGGAGAGACCCGGCTGGGGCCCTGTCATGAAGCCACCTGTGCCATTCCTTTAGTGATAACACAAAGAATACATTACAGAAAAACATCTGGAGTTAATCAGTCTAATCTGGAAAATCTAATTCTTGTTCCGTGTAAGAATCAGCCGACCACAACCGCTGATACTGAAACTTTGAAACTTGCTACGCTTAATGTCAGATCTCTTTGTAACAAGTCTTTTTTAATCAATAATTTTATTTGTTCTTATAATCTTGATCTTATGTTCATGGCTGAAACTTGGCTTGACCAAAATACAGAAAATGCAGTTTTAATAGAAGCATCACCACCAAATTTCAAATTCGAATCTGAAATTCGGGAAAACAAAAAAGGAGGAGGCTTAGCTGCCATTTTCAGAGACCACTTTGTCTCCCATAGAATGTCTCTTGGGAAGTTTCCGTCTTTTGAATATGTGTCTTTTAAAATACAACAAAAACAATCTCCTCCATTGTCCTATACAAGCCACCGCAGTCATGTCACAGTTTTATTGATCATTTTCCTGGGTCTCCTCCTGGTCTCCTCCTTCTGTGTCCTGGGTCTCCTCCTGGTCTCCTCCTTCTGTGTCCTGGGTCTCCTCCTGGTCTCCTCCCTCTGTGTCCTGGTCTCCTCCTGGTCTCCTCCTTCTGTGTCCTGGTCTCCTCCTGGTCTCCTCCCTCTGTGTCCTGGTCTCCTCTGGTCTCCTCCTTCTGTGTCCTGGTCTCCTCCTGGTCTCCTCCTCTGTGTCCTGGGTCTCTCCTGGTCTCCTCCCTCTGTGTCCTGGTCTCCTCCTGGTGTCCTCCCTCTGTGTCCTGGTCTCCTCCTGGTCTCCTCCTCTGTGTCCTGGGTCTCCTCCTGGTGTCCTCCTTCTGTGTCCTGGGTCTCCTCCTGGTCTCCTCCTCTGTGTCCTGGGTCTCCTCCTGGTGTCCTCCCTCTGTGTCCTGGGTCTCCTCCTGGTCTCCTCCTCTGTGTCCTGGTCTCCTCCTGGTGTCCTCCCCTCTGTGTCCTGGGTCTCTCCCTGGTCTCCTCCCTCTGTGTCCTGGTCTCCTCCTGGTCTCCTCCTTCTGTGTCCTGGGTCTCCTCCTGGTCTCCTCCTTCTGTGTCCTGGGTCTCCTCCTGGTCTCCTCCTTCTGTGTCCTGGGTCTCCTCTTGGTCTCCTCCTTCTGTGTCCTGGTCTCCTCCTTCTGTGTCCTGGTCTCCTCCTTCTGTGTCCTGGGTCTCCTCCTGGTCTCCTCCTTCTGTGTCCTGGGTCTCCCTGGTCTCCTCCTTCTGTGTCCTGGGTCTCCTCCTGGTCTCCTCCTTCTGTGTCCTGGTCTCCTCCTTCTGTGTCCTGGGTCTCCTCCTGGTCTCCTCCTTCTGTGTCCTGGTCTCCTCCTTCTGTGTCCTGGTCTCCTCCTTCTGTGTCCTGGGTCTCCTCCTGGTCTCCTCCTTCTGTGTCCTGGGTCTCCCTGGTCTCCTCCTTCTGTGTTTGGGGTGTCCCCCTGGTCTACTCCCTCTGTGGGACACCTCCCCAGGGAGGAGACCAGCAGGAGACCAGCAGGAGACCAGGAGTAGACCAGGAGGAGGCCAGGAGATTCTGTTTTTAATGTTTTAATGAACACAGATAATGATGAATGTTTGATTCCAGACGAAGAAAAATCCAAACAAGACGCAGGGAAATGGTGGAAGCCGTGGGTGTCGCAGCCTGGAGGTCTGTATATGTATATAAATATATATATATATATATATATAAGTACATATATATTTATATACATATACATGTACTTATATACATACACAGTACACATGTGCAGTAATTCTACACATCCTTCCTCTCTCTGACAGTGGAGAACAACTGTGGTTATCACCTGTTTGAAAGTGACAGTGAGGAAGAGGAGGAGGAGGTCACAGCGAAGAAAGAGGAAGAACAACCTCCAAAGAAGAAGTCTGCGTTTCAGGTGCAGTCTACACTGCTCTATACTTTCTACTATATATAATGATTCTATAAATAATACTATGTAATACTGTATTATTATACAAATACTATTCTATATCCATCCATCCATTTTCTTCCCCTTAATCCATGTCTGGGTGGGGGGTGGCAGTCAGAGCACCAGCCCCTCACTGATCCTCTGCAGGAGCTGAGTCCACAGGAGCTGAGATCTTTCAGCGCGGGCTTCAGGCAAAGTGGGGTTAAGTGTCTTGCCCAAGGACACAACAACAGCAGTCATCAGTGGGAGTCGTGAAGTAGTCTATAGAACTATTCTATATTATTATAAATATTACTCTAATAGTATGTTATTATATATGTAAGGGATAATGTATCGTACACAGGTCATTATCGGATAATAAGTACCAACAGCTGAAGGAAGCAGGGCTGAATGACCTGTGTACGATAGGCCCAAAGGCTTTCCCGTGGCTATGCTAGCAACAGTTAGGCTAGCAACAGTTAGGCTAGCAACAGTTAGGCTAGCAACAGTTAGGCTAGCAACAGTTAGGCTAGTAACAGTTAGGCTAGTAACAGTTAGGCTAGCAACAGTTAGGCTAGCAACAGTTAGGCTAGCAACAGTTAGGCTAGCAACAGTTAGGCTAGTGACAGTTAGGCTAGTAACAGTTAGGCTAGCAACAGTTAGGCTAGTAACAGTTAGGCTAGCAACAGTTAGGCTAGTGACAGTTAGGCTAGTAACAGTTAGGCTAGCAACAGTTAGGCTAGTAACAGTTAGGCTAGTAACAGTTAGGCTAGTAACAGTTAGGCTAGTGACAGTTAGGCTAGTAACAGTTAGGCTAGCAACAGTTAGGCTAGTGACAGTTAGGCTAGTAACAGTTAGGCTAGCAACAGTTAGGCTAGCAACAGTTAGGCTAGCAACAGTTAGGCTAGTAACAGTTAGGCTAGTGACAGTTAGGCTAGCAACAGTTAGGCTAGTAACAGTTAGGCTAGCAACAGTTAGGCTAGTAACAGTTAGGCTAGCAACAGTTAGGCTAGTAACAGTTAGGCTAGTAACAGTTAGGCTAGCAACAGTTAGGCTAGTGACAGTTAGGCTAGTAACAGTTAGGCTAGTGACAGTTAGGCTAGTAACAGTTAGGCTAGTAACAGTTAGGCTAGCAACAGTTAGGCTAGCAACAGTTAGGCTAGCAACAGTTAGGCTAGCAACAGTTAGGCTAGTAACAGTTAGGCTAGCAACAGTTAGGCTAGTAACAGTTAGGCTAGTAACAGTTAGGCTAGTAACAGTTAGGCTAGCAACAGTTAGGCTAGTGACAGTTAGGCTAGCAACAGTTAGGCTAGCAACAGTTAGGCTAGCAACAGTTAGGCTAGCAACAGTTAGGCTAGTAACAGTTAGGCTAGTAACAGTTAGGCTAGCAACAGTTAGGCTAGCAACAGTTAGGCTAGCAACAGTTAGGCTAGCAACAGTTAGGCTAGTAACAGTTAGGCTAGTAACAGTTAGGCTAGTAACAGTTAGGCTAGCAACAGTTAGGCTAGCAACAGTTAGGCTAGTGACAGTTAGGCTAGTAACAGTTAGGCTAGTAACAGTTAGGCTAGTAACAGTTAGGTTAGTGACAGTTAGGCTAGTAACAGTTAGGCTAGCAACAGTTAGGCTAGTAACAGTTAGGCTAGCAACAGTTAGGCTAATAACAGTTAGGCTAGTAACAGTTAGGCTAGTAACAGTTAGGCTAGCAACAGTTAGGCTAGTAACAGTTAGGCTAGTAACAGTTAGGCTAGTAACAGTTAGGCTAGTGACAGCTAGGCTAGTGACAGTTAGGCTAGTAACAGTTAGGCTAGCAACAGTTAGGCTAGTAACAGTTAGGCTAGTAACAGTTAGGCTAGTAACAGTTAGGCTAGTAACAGTTAGGCTAGTAACAGTTAGGCTAGTAACAGTTAGGCTAGTAACAGTTAGGCTAGTAACAGTTAGGCTAGTAACAGTTAGGCTAGCAACAGTTAGGCTAATAACAGTTAGGCTAGTAACAGTTAGGCTAATAACAGTTAGGCTAGTAACAGTTAGGCTAGTAACAGTTAGGCTAGTAACAGTTAGGCTAGTAACAGTTAGGCTAGCAACAGTTAGGCTAGTAACAGTTAGGCTAGCAACAGTTAGGCTAGTAACAGTTAGGCTAGTGACAGCTAGGCTAGTGACAGTTAGGCTAGCAACAGTTAGGCTAGTAACAGTTAGGCTAGTAACAGTTAGGCTAGTAACAGTTAGGCTAGTGACAGTTAGGCTAGTAACAGTTAGGCTAGTAACAGTTAGGCTAGTAACAGTTAGGCTAGTAACAGTTAGGCTAGCAACAGTTAGGCTAGTAACAGTTAGGCTAGCAACAGTTAGGCTAATAACAGTTAGGCTAGTAACAGTTAGGCTAGTAACAGTTAGGCTAGCAACAGTTAGGCTAGTAACAGTTAGGCTAGTAACAGTTAGGCTAGTGACAGTTAGGCTAGTAACAGTTAGGCTAGCAACAGTTAGGCTAGTAACAGTTAGGCTAGTAACAGTTAGGCTAGTAACAGTTAGGCTAGTAACAGTTAGGCTAGTAACAGTTAGGCTAGTAACAGTTAGGCTAGTGACAGTTAGGCTAGTAACAGTTAGGCTAGTAACAGTTAGGCTAGTAACAGTTAGGCTAGCAACAGTTAGGCTAGTAACAGTTAGGCTAGTAACAGTTAGGCTAGTAACAGTTAGGCTAGTAACAGTTAGGCTAGTAACAGTTAGGCTAGTAACAGTTAGGCTAGTAACAGTTAGGCTAGTAACAGTTAGGCTAGTAACAGTTAGGCTAGTAACAGTTAGGCTAGTAACAGTTAGGCTAGTAACAGTTAGGCTAGCAACAGTTAGGCTAGCAACAGTTAGGCTAGTAACAGTTAGGCTAGTAACAGTTAGGCTAGTAACAGTTAGGCTAGTAACAGTTAGGCTAGTAACAGTTAGGGCTAGTGACAGTTAGGCTAGTAACAGTTAGGCTAGTAACAGTTAGGCTAGTAACAGTTAGGCTAGTAACAGTTAGGCTAGTAACAGTTAGGCTAGTGACAGTTAGGCTAGTAACAGTTAGGCTAGTAACAGTTAGGCTAGTAACAGTTAGGCTAGTAACAGTTAGGCTAGTAACAGTTAGGCTAATAACAGTTAGGCTAGTAACAGTTAGGCTAGTGACAGTTAGGCTAATAACAGTTAGGCTAGTAACAGTTAGGCTAGTAACAGTTAGGCTAGTAACAGTTAGGGCTAGTGACAGTTAGGCTAGTAACAGTTAGGCTAGTAACAGTTAGGCTAGTAACAGTTAGGCTAGTAACAGTTAGGCTAGTAACAGTTAGGCTAGTGACAGTTAGGCTAGTAACAGTTAGGCTAGCAACAGTTAGGCTAGTAACAGTTAGGCTAGTAACAGTTAGGCTAATAACAGTTAGGCTAGTAACAGTTAGGGCTAGTGACAGTTAGGCTAGTAACAGTTAGGCTAGTAACAGTTAGGCTAGTAACAGTTAGGCTAGTAACAGTTAGGCTAGTAACAGTTAGGCTAGTGACAGTTAGGCTAGTAACAGTTAGGCTAGCAACAGTTAGGCTAGTAACAGTTAGGCTAGTAACAGTTAGGCTAATAACAGTTAGGCTAGTAACAGTTAGGCTAGTAACAGTTAGGCTAGTAACAGTTAGGCTAGTAACAGTTAGGCTAGCAACAGTTAGGCTAGTAACAGTTAGGCTAGTGACAGTTAGGCTAGTAACAGTTAGGCTAGTAACAGTTAGGCTAGTAACAGTTAGGCTAGTAACAGTTAGGCTAGTAACAGTTAGGCTAGTAACAGTTAGGCTAGTAACAGTTAGGCTAGTAACAGTTAGGCTAGCAACAGTTAGGCTAGTAACAGTTAGGCTAGCAACAGTTAGGCTAGTAACAGTTAGGCTAGTAACAGTTAGGCTAGTAACAGTTAGGCTAGCAACAGTTAGGCTAGTAACAGTTAGGCTAGTAACAGTTAGGCTAGTAACAGTTAGGCTAGTAACAGTTAGGCTAGCAACAGTTAGGCTAGTAACAGTTAGGCTAGTAACAGTTAGGCTAGTAACAGTTAGGCTAGTAACAGTTAGGCTAGTAACAGTTAGGCTAGTAACAGTTAGGCTAGTAACAGTTAGGCTAGTAACAGTTAGGCTAGCAACAGTTAGGCTAGTAACAGTTAGGCTAGCAACAGTTAGGCTAGTAACAGTTAGGCTAGTAACAGTTAGGCTAGTAACAGTTAGGCTAGTGACAGTTAGGCTAGTAACAGTTAGGCTAGTAACAGTTAGGCTAGCAACAGTTAGGTTAGTGACAGTTAGGCTAGTAACAGTTAGGCTAGTAACAGTTAGGCTAGTAACAGTTAGGCTAGTAACAGTTAGGCTAGTAACAGTTAGGCTAGTAACAGTTAGGCTAGCAACAGTTAGGCTAGTAACAGTTAGGCTAGTAACAGTTAGGCTAGTAACAGTTAGGCTAGTAACAGTTAGGCTAGTAACAGTTAGGGCTAGTGACAGTTAGGCTAGTAACAGTTAGGCTAGTGACAGTTAGGCTAGTAACAGTTAGGCTAGTGACAGTTAGGCTAGCAACAGTTAGGCTAGTAACAGTTAGGCTAGTAACAGTTAGGCTAGTAACAGTTAGGCTAGTGACAGTTAGGCTAGTAACAGTTAGGCTAGTAACAGTTAGGGCTAGTGACAGTTAGGCTAGTAACAGTTAGGCTAGTAACAGTTAGGCTAGTAACAGTTAGGCTAGTAACAGTTAGGCTAGTAACAGTTAGGCTAGTGACAGTTAGGCTAGTAACAGTTAGGCTAGTAACAGTTAGGCTAGTAACAGTTAGGCTAGTAACAGTTAGGCTAGCAACAGTTAGGCTAGTGACAGTTAGGCTAGTAACAGTTAGGCTAATAACAGTTAGGCTAGTGACAGTTAGGCTAGTAACAGTTAGGCTAGCAACAGTTAGGCTAGTAACAGTTAGGCTAGTAACAGTTAGGCTAGCAACAGTTAGGCTAGCAACAGTTAGGCTAGTAACAGTTAGGCTAGTAACAGTTAGGCTAGTAACAGTTAGGCTAGTAACAGTTAGGCTAGTAACAGTTAGGCTAGTAACAGTTAGGCTAGTAACAGTTAGGCTAGTAACAGTTAGGCTAGTAACAGTTAGGCTAGTAACAGTTAGGCTAGTAACAGTTAGGCTAGCAACAGTTAGGCTAGTAACAGTTAGGCTAGTAACAGTTAGGCTAGCAACAGTTAGGCTAGTAACAGTTAGGCTAGTAACAGTTAGGCTAGTAACAGTTAGGCTAGTAACAGTTAGGCTAGTAACAGTTAGGCTAGTAACAGTTAGGCTAGTGACAGTTAGGCTAGTAACAGTTAGGCTAGCAACAGTTAGGCTAGTAACAGTTAGGCTAGCAACAGTTAGGCTAGTAACAGTTAGGCTAGCAACAGTTAGGCTAGCAACAGTTAGGCTAGTGACAGTTAGGCTAGCAACAGTTAGGCTAGTGACAGTTAGGCTAGTAACAGTTAGGCTAGTAACAGTTAGGCTAGTGACAGTTAGGCTAGTAACAGTTAGGCTAGTAACAGTTAGGCTAGTAACAGTTAGGCTAGTAACAGTTAGGCTAGTGACAGTTAGGCTAGTAACAGTTAGGCTAGTAACAGTTAGGCTAGTAACAGTTAGGCTAGTAACAGTTAGGCTAGTAACAGTTAGGCTAGCAACAGTTAGGCTAATAACAGTTAGGCTAGTAACAGTTAGGCTAGTGACAGTTAGGCTAGCAACAGTTAGGCTAGTAACAGTTAGGCTAGTGACAGTTAGGCTAGTAACAGTTAGGCTAGTAACAGTTAGGCTAGTGACAGTTAGGCTAGTAACAGTTAGGCTAGTAACAGTTAGGCTAGTAACAGTTAGGCTAGTAACAGTTAGGCTAGTGACAGTTAGGCTAGTAACAGTTAGGCTAGCAACAGTTAGGCTAGTAACAGTTAGGCTAGTGACAGCTAGGCTAGTGACAGTTAGGCTAGTGACAGTTAGGCTAGTGACAGTTAGGCTAGTAACAGTTAGGCTAGTAACAGTTAGGCTAATAACAGTTAGGCTAGTAACAGTTAGGCTAGCAACAGTTAGGCTAGTAACAGTTAGGCTAGTAACAGTTAGGCTAGTAACAGTTAGGCTAGCAACAGTTAGGCTAGTAACAGTTAGGCTAGTAACAGTTAGGCTAGTAACAGTTAGGCTAGTAACAGTTAGGCTAGTAACAGTTAGGCTAGTAACAGTTAGGCTAGTAACAGTTAGGCTAGTAACAGTTAGGCTAGTAACAGTTAGGCTAGCAACAGTTAGGCTAGTAACAGTTAGGCTAGTAACAGTTAGGCTAGTAACAGTTAGGCTAGTAACAGTTAGGCTAGTAACAGTTAGGCTAGTAACAGTTAGGCTAGTAACAGTTAGGCTAGTAACAGTTAGGCTAGTAACAGCTAGGCTAGCAACAGTTAGGCTAGCAACAGTTAGGCTAGTGACAGTTAGGCTAGTAACAGTTAGGCTAGCAACAGTTAGGCTAGCAACAGTTAGACTAGTAACAGTTAGGCTAGTAACAGTTAGGCTAGCAACAGTTAGGCTAGTAACAGTTAGGCTAGCAACAGTTAGGCTAGTAACAGTTAGGCTAGTAACAGTTAGGCTAGTAACAGTTAGGCTAGTTACAGTTAGGCTAGTAACAGTTAGGCTAGTGACAGTTAGGCTAGTAACAGTTAGGCTAGCAACAGTTAGGCTAGTAACAGTTAGGCTAGTAACAGTTAGGCTAGTAACAGTTAGGCTAGTAACAGTTAGGCTAGTAACAGTTAGGCTAGTAACAGTTAGGCTAGCAACAGTTAGGCTAGTAACAGTTAGGCTAGTAACAGTTAGGCTAGTAACAGTTAGGCTAGCAACAGTTAGGCTAGTAACAGTTAGGGCTAGTGACAGTTAGGCTAGCAACAGTTAGGCTAGTAACAGTTAGGCTAGTAACAGTTAGGCTAGAAACAGTTAGGCTAGTAACAGTTAGGCTAGTAACAGTTAGGCTAGTAACAGTTAGGCTAGTAACAGTTAGGCTAGTAACAGTTAGGCTAGTAACAGTTAGGCTAGTAACAGTTAGGCTAGTAACAGTTAGGCTAGTAACAGTTAGGCTAGTAACAGTTAGGCTAGTAACAGTTAGGCTAGTGACAGTTAGGCTAGCAACAGTTAGGCTAGTAACAGTTAGGCTAGCAACAGTTAGGCTAGCAACAGTTAGGCTAGTAACAGTTAGGCTAGTAACAGTTAGGCTAGTGACAGTTAGGCTAGTAACAGTTAGGCTAGTGACAGTTAGGCTAGCAACAGTTAGGCTAGTAACAGTTAGGCTAGTAACAGTTAGGCTAGTAACAGTTAGGCTAGTAACAGTTAGGCTAGCAACAGTTAGGCTAGTAACAGTTAGGCTAGCAACAGTTAGGCTAGTAACAGTTAGGCTAGTAACAGTTAGGCTAGTAACAGTTAGGCTAGTAACAGTTAGGCTAGTAACAGTTAGGCTAGTGACAGTTAGGCTAGCAACAGTTAGGCTAGTAACAGTTAGGCTAGTAACAGTTAGGCTAGCAACAGTTAGGCTAGTAACAGTTAGGCTAGTAACAGTTAGGCTAGTAACAGTTAGGCTAGTGACAGTTAGGCTAGTAACAGTTAGGCTAGTAACAGTTAGGCTAGCAACAGTTAGGCTAGTAACAGTTAGGCTAGCAACAGTTAGGCTAGTGACAGTTAGGCTAGCAACAGTTAGGCTAGCAACAGTTAGGCTAGCAACAGTTAGGCTAGCAACAGTTAGGCTAGCAACAGTTAGGCTAGTAACAGTTAGGCTAGTAACAGTTAGGCTAGTAACAGTTAGGCTAGTAACAGTTAGGCTAGTAACAGTTAGGCTAGTGACAGTTAGGCTAATAACAGTTAGGCTAGTAACAGTTAGGCTAGTAACAGCTAGGCTAGTGACAGTTAGGCTAGTAACAGTTAGGCTAGCAACAGTTAGGCTAGCAACAGTTAGGCTAGCAACAGTTAGGCTAGCAACAGTTAGGCTAGTAACAGTTAGGCTAGTGACAGTTAGGCTAGCAACAGTTAGGCTAGCAACAGTTAGGCTAGTAACAGTTAGGCTAGCAACAGTTAGGCTAGCAACAGTTAGGCTAGCAACAGTTAGGCTAGCAACAGTTAGGCTAGCAACAGTTAGGCTAGTAACAGTTAGGCTAGTGACAGTTAGGCTAGCAACAGTTAGGCTAGCAACAGTTAGGCTAGTAACAGTTAGGCTAGCAACAGTTAGGCTAGTAACAGTTAGGCTAGCAACAGTTAGGCTAGTAACAGTTAGGCTAGTAACAGTTAGGCTAGTAACAGTTAGGCTAGTAACAGTTAGGCTAGTAACAGTTAGGCTAGTAACAGTTAGGCTAGTAACAGTTAGGCTAGTAACAGTTAGGCTAGCAACAGTTAGGCTAGCAACAGTTAGGCTAGCAACAGTTAGGCTAGTAACAGTTAGGCTAGTAACAGTTAGGCTAGTAACAGTTAGGCTAGTGACAGTTAGGCTAGTAACAGTTAGGCTAGTAACAGTTAGGCTAGCAACAGTTAGGCTAGTAACAGTTAGGCTAGCAACAGTTAGGCTAATAACAGTTAGGCTAGTAACAGTTAGGCTAGTAACAGTTAGGCTAGTAACAGTTAGGCTAGTAACAGTTAGGCTAGTAACAGTTAGGCTAGTAACAGTTAGGCTAGTAACAGTTAGGCTAGCAACAGTTAGGCTAGTAACAGTTAGGCTAGTAACAGTTAGGCTAGTAACAGTTAGGCTAGTAACAGTTAGGCTAGTAACAGTTAGGCTAGCAACAGTTAGGCTAGTAACAGTTAGGCTAGTAACAGTTAGGCTAGTAACAGTTAGGCTAGTAACAGTTAGGCTAGTAACAGTTAGGCTAGTAACAGTTAGGCTAGTAACAGTTAGGCTAGCAACAGTTAGGCTAGTGACAGTTAGGCTAGCAACAGTTAGGCTAGTAACAGTTAGGCTAGTAACAGTTAGGCTAGTAACAGTTAGGCTAGTAACAGTTAGGCTAGTGACAGTTAGGCTAGCAACAGTTAGGCTAGTAACAGTTAGGCTAGTGACAGTTAGGCTAGTAACAGTTAGGCTAGTAACAGTTAGGCTAGTAACAGTTAGGCTAGTAACAGTTAGGCTAGTAACAGTTAGGCTAGTGACAGTTAGGCTAGTAACAGTTAGGCTAGCAACAGTTAGGCTAGTAACAGTTAGGCTAGTAACAGTTAGGCTAGCAACAGTTAGGCTAGTAACAGTTAGGCTAGTAACAGTTAGGCTAGTAACAGTTAGGCTAGTGACAGTTAGGCTAGTGACAGTTAGGCTAGTAACAGTTAGGCTAGTAACAGTTAGGCTAGCAACAGTTAGGCTAGTAACAGTTAGGCTAGTAACAGTTAGGCTAGTAACAGTTAGGCTAGTAACAGTTAGGCTAGCAACAGTTAGGCTAGTAACAGTTAGGCTAGTAACAGTTAGGCTAGTAACAGTTAGGCTAGCAACAGTTAGGCTAGTGACAGTTAGGCTAGTAACAGTTAGGCTAGTAACAGTTAGGCTAGTAACACTTAGGCTAGTAACAGTTAGGCTAGTAACAGTTAGGCTAGTAACAGTTAGGCTAGTAACAGTTAGGCTAGTAACAGTTAGGCTAGTAACAGTTAGGCTAGTAACAGTTAGGCTAGTAACAGTTAGGCTAGTAACAGTTAGGCTAGGTGACAGTTAGGCTAGTAACAGTTAGGCTAGTAACAGTTAGGCTAGTAACAGTTAGGCTAGTAACAGTTAGGCTAGTAACAGTTAGGCTAGTGACAGTTAGGCTAGCAACAGTTAGGCTAGTAACAGTTAGGCTAGTAACAGTTAGGCTAGTAACAGTTAGGCTAGTAACAGTTAGGCTAGTAACAGTTAGGCTAGTGACAGTTAGGCTAGTAACAGTTAGGCTAGTAACAGTTAGGCTAGTGACAGTTAGGCTAGTAACAGTTAGGCTAGTGACAGTTAGGCTAGTAACAGTTAGGCTAGTAACAGTTAGGCTAGTAACAGTTAGGCTAGTGACAGTTAGGCTAGTAACAGTTAGGCTAGTAACAGTTAGGCTAGTAACAGTTAGGCTAGCAACAGTTAGGCTAGTGACAGTTAGGCTAGTGACAGTTAGGCTAGTAACAGTTAGGCTAGTAACAGTTAGGCTAGTGACAGTTAGGCTAGTAACAGTTAGGCTAGTAACAGTTAGGCTAGTAACAGTTAGGCTAGCAACAGTTAGGCTAGTAACAGCTAGGCTAGTAACAGTTAGGCTAGTAACAGTTAGGCTAGCAACAGTTAGGCTAGCAACAGTTAGGCTAGTAACAGTTAGGCTAGTAACAGTTAGGCTAGCAACAGTTAGGCTAGTAACAGTTAGGCTAGTGACAGTTAGGCTAGCAACAGTTAGGCTAGTAACAGTTAGGCTAGTAACAGTTAGGCTAGTAACAGTTAGGCTAGTAACAGTTAGGCTAGTAACAGTTAGGCTAGTAACAGTTAGGCTAGTAACAGTTAGGCTAGTAACAGTTAGGCTAGTAACAGTTAGGCTAGTAATGACAGTTAGGCTAGTAACAGTTAGGCTAGTAACAGTTAGGCTAGCAACAGTTAGGCTAGCAACAGTTAGGCTAGTAACAGTTAGGCTAGTAACAGTTAGGCTAGTAACAGTTAGGCTAGCAACAGTTAGGCTAGTAACAGTTAGGCTAGCAACAGTTAGGCTAGTGACAGTTAGGCTAGTAACAGTTAGGCTAGTAACAGTTAGGCTAGTAACAGTTAGGCTAGCAACAGTTAGGCTAGTGACAGTTAGGCTAGTAACAGTTAGGCTAGTAACAGTTAGGCTAGTAACAGTTAGGCTAGTGACAGTTAGGCTAGTGACAGTTAGGCTAGTAACAGTTAGGCTAGTAACAGTTAGGCTAGCAACAGTTAGGCTAGTGACAGTTAGGCTAGTAACAGTTAGGCTAGTAAACAGTTAGGCTAGTAACAGTTAGGCTAGTGAACAGTTAGGCTAGTGACAGTTAGGCTAGTGACAGTTAGGCTAGTAACAGTTAGGCTAGTAACAGTTAGGCTAGTAACAGTTAGGCTAGTAACAGTTAGGCTAGTAACAGCTAGGCTAGTGACAGTTAGGCTAGCAACAGTTAGGCTAGTAACAGTTAGGCTAGCAACAGTTAGGCTAGTAACAGTTAGGCTAGTAACAGTTAGGCTAATAACAGTTAGGCTAGTAACAGTTTAGGCTAGCGACAGTTAGGCTAGTAACAGTTAGGCTAGTAACAGTTAGGCTAGCAACAGTTAGGCTAGCAACAGTTAGGCTAGCAACAGTTAGGCTAGTAACAGTTAGGCTAGTAACAGTTAGGCTAGTAACAGTTAGGCTAGTGACAGTTAGGCTAGTAACAGTTAGGCTAGTAACAGTTAGGCTAGTAACAGTTAGGCTAGTAACAGTTAGGCTAGTAACAGTTAGGCTAATAACAGTTAGGCTAGTAACAGTTAGGCTAATAACAGTTAGGCTAGTAACAGTTAGGCTAGTGACAGTTAGGCTAGTAACAGTTAGGCTAGTAACAGTTAGGCTAGTAACAGTTAGGCTAGTAACAGTTAGGCTAGTAACAGTTAGGCTAGTAACAGTTAGGCTAGTAACAGTTAGGCTAGTAACAGTTAGGCTAATAACACGTTAGGCTAGTAACAGTTAGGCTAGTAACAGTTAGGCTAGTCAACAGTTAGGCTTAGTAACAGTTAGGCTAGTAACAGTTAGGCTAGTAACAGTTAGGTAGTAACAGTTAGGCTAGTATCAGTTAGGCTAGCAACAGTTAGGCTAGTAACAGTTAGGCTAGTAACAGTTAGGCTAGTAAACAGTTAGGCTAGTAACAGTTAGGCTAGCAAACAGTTAAGGCTAGCAACAGTTAGGCTAGTAACAGTTAGGCTAGTAACAGTTAGGCTAGTGACAGTTAGGCTAGCAACAGTTAGGCTAGCAACAGTTAGGCTAGTAAACAGTTAGGCTAGTAACAGTTAGGCTAGTGACAGTTAGGCTAGCAACAGTTCAGGCTAGTGACAGTTAGGCTAGCTAACAGTTAGGCTAGCAACAGTCTAGGCTAGTGACAGTTAGGCTAGTAACAGTTAGGCTAGTAACAGTTAGGCTAGTAACAGTTAGGCTAGTAACAGTTAGGCTAGTAACAGTTAGGCTAGCAACAGTTAGGCTAGTAACAGTTAGGCTAGCAACAGTTAGGCTAGTAACAGTTAGGCTAGTAACAGCTTAGGCTAGTGACAGTTAGGCTAGTAACAGTTAGGCTAGTAACAGTTAGGCTAGTGACAGTTAGGCTAGTAACAGTTAGGCTAGTAACAGTTAGGCTAGTAACAGTTAGGCTAGTAACAGTTAGGCTAGTAACAGTTAGGCTAGTAACAGTTAGGCTAGCAACAGTTAGGCTAGTAACAGTTAGGGCTAGTAACAGCTAGGCTAGTAACAGTTAGGCTAGCAACAGTTAGGCTAGTAAACAGTTAGGCTAGTAACAGTTAGGCTAGTAACAGTTAGGATAGTAACAGCTAGGCTAGTAACAGTTTAGGCTAGTATCAGTTAGGCTAGTAAACAGTTAGGCTAGTAACAGTTAGGCTAGTAACAGTTAGGCTAGTAACAGTTAGGCTAGTAACAGTTAGGCTAGTAACAGTTAGGCTAGTAACAGTTAGGCTAGTAACAGTTAGGCTAGTAACAGTTAGGCTAGTAACAGTTAGGCTAGTAACAGTTAGGCTAGTAACAGTTAGGCTAGTAACAGTTAGGCTAGTAACAGTTAGGCTAGTGACAGTTAGGCTAGTAACAGTTAGGCTAGTAACAGTTAGGCTAGTAACAGTTAGGCTAGTAACAGTTAGGCTAGTAACAGTTAGGCTAGTAACAGTTAGGCTAGTAACAGTTAGGCTAGTAACAGTTAGGCTAGTAACAGTTAGGCTAGTAACAGTTAGGCTAGTAACAGTTAGGCTAGTAACAGTTAGGCTAGTAACAGTTAGGCTAGTGACAGTTAGGCTAGTAACAGTTAGGCTAGTAACAGTTAGGCTAGTAACAGTTAGGCTAGTAACAGTTAGGCTAGTAACAGTTAGGCTAGTGACAGTTAGGCTAGTAACAGTTAGGCTAGTACAGTTAGGCTAGTAACAGTTAGGCTAGTAACAGTTAGGCTAGTAACAGTTAGGCTAGTAACAGTTAGGCTAGTAACAGTTAGGCTAGTAACAGTTAGGCTAGTAACAGTTAGGCTAGTAACAGTTAGGCTAGTAACAGTTAGGCTAGTAACAGTTAGGCTAGTAACAGTTAGGCTAGTAACAGTTAGGCTAGTAACAGTTAGGCTAGTAACAGTTAGGCTAGTAACAGTTAGGCTAGTAACAGTTAGGCTAGTAACAGTTAGGCTAGTAACAGTTAGGCTAGTAACAGTTAGGCTAGTAACAGTTAGGCTAGTAACAGTTAGGCTAGTAACAGTTAGGCTAGTAACAGTTAGGCTAGTAACAGTTAGGCTAGTAACAGTTAGGCTAGTAACAGTTAGGCTAGTAACAGTTAGGCTAGTAACAGTTAGGCTAGTGACAGTTAGGCTAGTACAGTTAGGCTAGTAACAGTTAGGCTAGTAACAGTTAGGCTAGTAACAGTTAGGCTAGTAACAGTTAGGCTAGTGACAGTTAGGCTAGTAACAGTTAGGCTAGTAACAGTTAGGCTAGTAACAGTTAGGCTAGTAACAGTTAGGCTAGTAACAGTTAGGCTAGTAACAGTTAGGCTAGTAACAGTTAGGCTAGTAACAGTTAGGCTAGTAACAGTTAGGCTAGTAACAGTTAGGCTAGTAACAGTTAGGCTAGTAACAGTTAGGCTAGTAACAGTTAGGCTAGTAACAGTTAGGCTAGTGACAGTTAGGCTAGTGACAGTTAGGCTAGTAACAGTTAGGCTAGTAACAGTTAGGCTAGTAACAGTTAGGCTAGTAACAGTTAGGCTAGTAACAGTTAGGCTAGTAACAGTTAGGCTAGTAACAGTTAGGCTAGTAACAGTTAGGCTAGTAACAGTTAGGCTAGTAACAGTTAGGCTAGTAACAGTTAGGCTAGTAACAGTTAGGCTAGTAACAGTTAGGCTAGTAACAGTTAGGCTAGTAACAGTTAGGCTAGTAACAGTTAGGCTAGTAACAGTTAGGCTAGTAACAGTTAGGCTAGTAACAGTTAGGCTAGTAACAGTTAGGCTAGTAACAGTTAGGCTAGTAACAGTTAGGCTAGTAACAGTTAGGCTAGTAACAGTTAGGCTAGTAACAGTTAGGCTAGTAACAGTTAGGCTAGTAACAGTTAGGCTAGTGACAGTTAGGCTAGTAACAGTTAGGCTAGTAACAGTTAGGCTAGTAACAGTTAGGCTAGTAACAGTTAGGCTAGTAACAGTTAGGCTAGTAACAGTTAGGCTAGTAACAGTTAGGCTAGTAACAGTTAGGCTAGTAACAGTTAGGCTAGTGACAGTTAGGCTAGTAACAGTTAGGCTAGTAACAGTTAGGCTAGTAACAGTTAGGCTAGTAACAGTTAGGCTAGTAACAGTTAGGCTAGTAACAGTTAGGCTAGTAACAGTTAGGCTAGTAACAGTTAGGCTAGTAACAGTTAGGCTAGTAACAGTTAGGCTAGTAACAGTTAGGCTAGTAACAGTTAGGCTAGTAACAGTTAGGCTAGTAACAGTTAGGCTAGTAACAGTTAGGCTAGTAACAGTTAGGCTAGTAACAGTTAGGCTAGTGACAGTTAGGCTAGTAACAGTTAGGCTAGTAACAGTTAGGCTAGTAACAGTTAGGCTAGTAACAGTTAGGCTAGTAACAGTTAGGCTAGTAACAGTTAGGCTAGTAACAGTTAGGCTAGTAACAGTTAGGCTAGTAACAGTTAGGCTAGTAACAGTTAGGCTAGTAACAGTTAGGCTAGTAACAGTTAGGCTAGTAACAGTTAGGCTAGTAACAGTTAGGCTAGTGACAGTTAGGCTAGTAACAGTTAGGCTAGTAACAGTTAGGCTAGTAACAGTTAGGCTAGTAACAGTTAGGCTAGTAACAGTTAGGCTAGTAACAGTTAGGCTAGTAACAGTTAGGCTAGTAACAGTTAGGCTAGTAACAGTTAGGCTAGTAACAGTTAGGCTAGTAACAGTTAGGCTAGTAACAGTTAGGCTAGTGACAGTTAGGCTAGTAACAGTTAGGCTAGTAACAGTTAGGCTAGTAACAGTTAGGCTAGTAACAGTTAGGCTAGTAACAGTTAGGCTAGTGACAGTTAGGCTAGTAACAGTTAGGCTAGTAACAGTTAGGCTAGTAACAGTTAGGCTAGTAACAGTTAGGCTAGTAACAGTTAGGCTAGTAACAGTTAGGCTAGTAACAGTTAGGCTAGTAACAGTTAGGCTAGTAACAGTTAGGCTAGTAACAGTTAGGCTAGTAACAGTTAGGCTAGTAACAGTTAGGCTAGTAACAGTTAGGCTAGTGACAGTTAGGCTAGTAACAGTTAGGCTAGTAACAGTTAGGCTAGTAACAGTTAGGCTAGTAACAGTTAGGCTAGTAACAGTTAGGCTAGTAACAGTTAGGCTAGTGACAGTTAGGCTAGTAACAGTTAGGCTAGTAACAGTTAGGCTAGTAACAGTTAGGCTAGTAACAGTTAGGCTAGTAACAGTTAGGCTAGTAACAGTTAGGCTAGTAACAGTTAGGCTAGTAACAGTTAGGCTAGTAACAGTTAGGCTAGTAACAGTTAGGCTAGTAACAGTTAGGCTAGTAACAGTTAGGCTAGTAACAGTTAGGCTAGTAACAGTTAGGCTAGTAACAGTTAGGCTAGTAACAGTTAGGCTAGTAACAGTTAGGCTAGTAACAGTTAGGCTAGTAACAGTTAGGCTAGTAACAGTTAGGCTAGTAACAGTTAGGCTAGTAACAGTTAGGCTAGTAACAGTTAGGCTAGTAACAGTTAGGCTAGTAACAGTTAGGCTAGTAACAGTTAGGCTAGTAACAGTTAGGCTAGTAACAGTTAGGCTAGTAACAGTTAGGCTAGTACAGTTAGGCTAGTAACAGTTAGGCTAGTAACAGTTAGGCTAGTAACAGTTAGGCTAGTAACAGTTAGGCTAGTGACAGTTAGGCTAGTAACAGTTAGGCTAGTAACAGTTAGGCTAGTAACAGTTAGGCTAGTAACAGTTAGGCTAGTAACAGTTAGGCTAGTAACAGTTAGGCTAGTAACAGTTAGGCTAGTAACAGTTAGGCTAGTAACAGTTAGGCTAGTAACAGTTAGGCTAGTAACAGTTAGGCTAGTAACAGTTAGGCTAGTAACAGTTAGGCTAGTAACAGTTAGGCTAGTAACAGTTAGGCTAGTAACAGTTAGGCTAGTAACAGTTAGGCTAGTAACAGTTAGGCTAGTAACAGTTAGGCTAGTAACAGTTAGGCTAGTAACAGTTAGGCTAGTAACAGTTAGGCTAGTAACAGTTAGGCTAGTAACAGTTAGGCTAGTGACAGTTAGGCTAGTAACAGTTAGGCTAGTGACAGTTAGGCTAGTAACAGTTAGGCTAGTAACAGTTAGGCTAGTAACAGTTAGGCTAGTAACAGTTAGGCTAGTAACAGTTAGGCTAGTAACAGTTAGGCTAGTGACAGTTAGGCTAGTAACAGTTAGGCTAGTAACAGTTAGGCTAGTAACAGTTAGGCTAGTGACAGTTAGGCTAGTAACAGTTAGGCTAGTAACAGTTAGGCTAGTAACAGTTAGGCTAGTAACAGTTAGGCTAGTAACAGTTAGGCTAGTAACAGTTAGGCTAGTAACAGTTAGGCTAGTAACAGTTAGGCTAGTAACAGTTAGGCTAGTAACAGTTAGGCTAGTAACAGTTAGGCTAGTAACAGTTAGGCTAGTGACAGTTAGGCTAGTAACAGTTAGGCTAGTAACAGTTAGGCTAGTAACAGTTAGGCTAGTAACAGTTAGGCTAGTAACAGTTAGGCTAGTAACAGTTAGGCTAGTAACAGTTAGGCTAGTAACAGTTAGGCTAGTAACAGTTAGGCTAGTGACAGTTAGGCTAGTAACAGTTAGGCTAGTAACAGTTAGGCTAGTAACAGTTAGGCTAGTGACAGTTAGGCTAGTAACAGTTAGGCTAGTAACAGTTAGGCTAGTAACAGTTAGGCTAGTAACAGTTAGGCTAGTAACAGTTAGGCTAGTAACAGTTAGGCTAGTAACAGTTAGGCTAGTAACAGTTAGGCTAGTAACAGTTAGGCTAGTAACAGTTAGGCTAGTAACAGTTAGGCTAGTAACAGTTAGGCTAGTAACAGTTAGGCTAGTAACAGTTAGGCTAGTAACAGTTAGGCTAGTAACAGTTAGGCTAGTAACAGTTAGGCTAGTAACAGTTAGGCTAGTAACAGTTAGGCTAGTAACAGTTAGGCTAGTAACAGTTAGGCTAGTAACAGTTAGGCTAGTAACAGTTAGGCTAGTAACAGTTAGGCTAGTAACAGTTAGGCTAGTAACAGTTAGGCTAGTAACAGTTAGGCTAGTAACAGTTAGGCTAGTAACAGTTAGGCTAGTAACAGTTAGGCTAGTAACAGTTAGGCTAGTAACAGTTAGGCTAGTAACAGTTAGGCTAGTAACAGTTAGGCTAGTAACAGTTAGGCTAGTAACAGTTAGGCTAGTAACAGTTAGGCTAGTAACAGTTAGGCTAGTAACAGTTAGGCTAGTAACAGTTAGGCTAGTAACAGTTAGGCTAGTGACAGTTAGGCTAGTAACAGTTAGGCTAGTAACAGTTAGGCTAGTGACAGTTAGGCTAGTAACAGTTAGGCTAGTAACAGTTAGGCTAGTAACAGTTAGGCTAGTAACAGTTAGGCTAGTAACAGTTAGGCTAGTAACAGTTAGGCTAGTAACAGTTAGGCTAGTAACAGTTAGGCTAGTAGACAGTTAGGCTAGTAACAGTTAGGCTAGTAACAGTTAGGCTAGTAACAGTTAGGCTAGTAACAGTTAGGCTAGTAACAGTTAGGCTAGTAACAGTTAGGCTAGTAACAGTTAGGCTAGTAACAGTTAGGCTAGTAACAGTTAGGCTAGTAACAGTTAGGCTAGTAACAGTTAGGCTAGTAACAGTTAGGCTAGTGACAGTTAGGCTAGTAACAGTTAGGCTAGTAACAGTTAGGCTAGTAACAGTTAGGCTAGTAACAGTTAGGCTAGTAACAGTTAGGCTAGTAACAGTTAGGCTAGTAACAGTTAGGCTAGTAACAGTTAGGCTAGTAACAGTTAGGCTAGTAACAGTTAGGCTAGTGACAGTTAGGCTAGTAACAGTTAGGCTAGTAACAGTTAGGCTAGTAACAGTTAGGCTAGCAACAGTTAGGCTAGTGACAGTTAGGCTAGTAACAGTTAGGCTAGTAACAGTTAGGCTAGTAACAGTTAGGCTAGTAACAGTTAGGCTAGTAACAGTTAGGCTAGTAACAGTTAGGCTAGTAACAGTTAGGCTAGTGACAGTTAGGCTAGTAACAGTTAGGCTAGTAACAGTTAGGCTAGTAACAGTTAGGCTAGTAACAGTTAGGCTAGTAACAGTTAGGCTAGTGACAGTTAGGCTAGTAACAGTTAGGCTAGTAACAGTTAGGCTAGTAACAGTTAGGCTAGACAGTTAGGCTAGTAACAGTTAGGCTAGTAACAGTTAGGCTAGTAACAGTTAGGCTAGTAACAGTTAGGCTAGTAACAGTTAGGCTAGTAACAGTTAGGCTAGTAACAGTTAGGCTAGTAACAGTTAGGCTAGTAACAGTTAGGCTAGTAACAGTTAGGCTAGTAACAGTTAGGCTAGTAACAGTTAGGCTAGTAACAGTTAGGCTAGTAACAGTTAGGCTAGTAACAGTTAGGCTAGTAACAGTTAGGCTAGTAACAGTTAGGCTAGTAACAGTTAGGCTAGTGACAGTTAGGCTAGTAACAGTTAGGCTAGTAACAGTTAGGCTAGTAACAGTTAGGCTAGTAACAGTTAGGCTAGTAACAGTTAGGCTAGTAACAGTTAGGCTAGTAACAGTTAGGCTAGTAACAGTTAGGCTAGTAACAGTTAGGCTAGTAACAGTTAGGCTAGTAACAGTTAGGCTAGTAACAGTTAGGCTAGTAACAGTTAGGCTAGTAACAGTTAGGCTAGTAACAGTTAGGCTAGTGACAGTTAGGCTAGTAACAGTTAGGCTAGTAACAGTTAGGCTAGTAACAGTTAGGCTAGTAACAGTTAGGCTAGTAACAGTTAGGCTAGTGACAGTTAGGCTAGTAACAGTTAGGCTAGTAACAGTTAGGCTAGTAACAGTTAGGCTAGTAACAGTTAGGCTAGTAACAGTTAGGCTAGTGACAGTTAGGCTAGTAACAGTTAGGCTAGTAACAGTTAGGCTAGTAACAGTTAGGCTAGTAACAGTTAGGCTAGTAACAGTTAGGCTAGTAACAGTTAGGCTAGTAACAGTTAGGCTAGTAACAGTTAGGCTAGTAACAGTTAGGCTAGTAACAGTTAGGCTAGTAACAGTTAGGCTAGTAACAGTTAGGCTAGTAACAGTTAGGCTAGTAACAGTTAGGCTAGTAACAGTTAGGCTAGTAACAGTTAGGCTAGTAACAGTTAGGCTAGTAACAGTTAGGCTAGTAACAGTTAGGCTAGTAACAGTTAGGCTAGTGACAGTTAGGCTAGTAACAGTTAGGCTAGTAACAGTTAGGCTAGTAACAGTTAGGCTAGTAACAGTTAGGCTAGTAACAGTTAGGCTAGTAACAGTTAGGCTAGTAACAGTTAGGCTAGTAACAGTTAGGCTAGTAACAGTTAGGCTAGTAACAGTTAGGCTAGTAACAGTTAGGCTAGTAACAGTTAGGCTAGTAACAGTTAGGCTAGTAACAGTTAGGCTAGTAACAGTTAGGCTAGTAACAGTTAGGCTAGTAACAGTTAGGCTAGTAACAGTTAGGCTAGTAACAGTTAGGCTAGTAACAGTTAGGCTAGTAACAGTTAGGCTAGTAACAGTTAGGCTAGTAACAGTTAGGCTAGTAACAGTTAGGCTAGTAACAGTTAGGCTAGTAACAGTTAGGCTAGTAACAGTTAGGCTAGTAACAGTTAGGCTAGTAACAGTTAGGCTAGTAACAGTTAGGCTAGTAACAGTTAGGCTAGTAACAGTTAGGCTAGTAACAGTTAGGCTAGTAACAGTTAGGCTAGTAACAGTTAGGCTAGTAACAGTTAGGCTAGTAACAGTTAGGCTAGTAACAGTTAGGCTAGTAACAGTTAGGCTAGTAACAGTTAGGCTAGTAACAGTTAGGCTAGTAACAGTTAGGCTAGTAACAGTTAGGCTAGTAACAGTTAGGCTAGTGACAGTTAGGCTAGTAACAGTTAGGCTAGTAACAGTTAGGCTAGTAACAGTTAGGCTAGTAACAGTTAGGCTAGTAACAGTTAGGCTAGTAACAGTTAGGCTAGTACAGTTAGGCTAGTAACAGTTAGGCTAGTAACAGTTAGGCTAGTAACAGTTAGGCTAGTAACAGTTAGGCTAGTAACAGTTAGGCTAGTAACAGTTAGGCTAGTAACAGTTAGGCTAGTAACAGTTAGGCTAGTAACAGTTAGGCTAGTGACAGTTAGGCTAGTAACAGTTAGGCTAGTAACAGTTAGGCTAGTGACAGTTAGGCTAGTAACAGTTAGGCTAGTAACAGTTAGGCTAGTAACAGTTAGGCTAGTAACAGTTAGGCTAGTAACAGTTAGGCTAGTAACAGTTAGGCTAGTAACAGTTAGGCTAGTAACAGTTAGGCTAGTAACAGTTAGGCTAGTGACAGTTAGGCTAGTAACAGTTAGGCTAGTAACAGTTAGGCTAGTAACAGTTAGGCTAGTAACAGTTAGGCTAGTAACAGTTAGGCTAGTAACAGTTAGGCTAGTAACAGTTAGGCTAGTAACAGTTAGGCTAGTAACAGTTAGGCTAGTAACAGTTAGGCTAGTAACAGTTAGGCTAGTAACAGTTAGGCTAGTAACAGTTAGGCTAGTGACAGTTAGGCTAGTAACAGTTAGGCTAGTAACAGTTAGGCTAGTAACAGTTAGGCTAGTAACAGTTAGGCTAGTAACAGTTAGGCTAGTAACAGTTAGGCTAGTAACAGTTAGGCTAGTAACAGTTAGGCTAGTAACAGTTAGGCTAGTAACAGTTAGGCTAGTAACAGTTAGGCTAGTAACAGTTAGGCTAGTAACAGTTAGGCTAGTAACAGTTAGGCTAGTAACAGTTAGGCTAGTAACAGTTAGGCTAGTAACAGTTAGGCTAGTAACAGTTAGGCTAGTAACAGTTAGGCTAGTAACAGTTAGGCTAGTAACAGTTAGGCTAGTAACAGTTAGGCTAGTAACAGTTAGGCTAGTAACAGTTAGGCTAGTAACAGTTAGGCTAGTAACAGTTAGGCTAGTAACAGTTAGGCTAGTAACAGTTAGGCTAGTAACAGTTAGGCTAGTAAACAGTTAGGCTAGTAACAGTTAGGCTAGTAACAGTTAGGCTAGTAAACAGTTAGGCTAGTAACAGTTAGGCTAGTAACAGTTAGGCTAGTAACAGTTAGGCTAGTAACAGTTAGGCTAGTAACAGTTAGGCTAGTAACAGTTAGGCTAGTGACAGTTAGGCTAGTAACAGTTAGGCTAGTAACAGTTAGGCTAGTAACAGTTAGGCTAGTAACAGTTAGGCTAGTAACAGTTAGGCTAGTAACAGTTAGGCTAGTAACAGTTAGGCTAGTAACAGTTAGGCTAGTAACAGTTAGGCTAGTAACAGTTAGGCTAGTAACAGTTAGGCTAGTAACAGTTAGGCTAGTAACAGTTAGGCTAGTAACAGTTAGGCTAGTACAGTTAGGCTAGTAACAGTTAGGCTAGTAACAGTTAGGCTAGTGACAGTTAGGCTAGTAACAGTTAGGCTAGTAACAGTTAGGCTAGTAACAGTTAGGCTAGTAACAGTTAGGCTAGTAACAGTTAGGCTAGTAACAGTTAGGCTAGTAACAGTTAGGCTAGTAACAGTTAGGCTAGTACAGTTAGGCTAGTAACAGTTAGGCTAGTGACAGTTAGGCTAGTAACAGTTAGGCTAGTAACAGTTAGGCTAGTAACAGTTAGGCTAGTAACAGTTAGGCTAGTAACAGTTAGGCTAGTAACAGTTAGGCTAGTAACAGTTAGGCTAGTGACAGTTAGGCTAGTAACAGTTAGGCTAGTAACAGTTAGGCTAGTAACAGTTAGGCTAGTAACAGTTAGGCTAGTAACAGTTAGGCTAGTAACAGTTAGGCTAGTAACAGTTAGGCTAGTAACAGTTAGGCTAGTAACAGTTAGGCTAGTAACAGTTAGGCTAGTAACAGTTAGGCTAGTAACAGTTAGGCTAGTAACAGTTAGGCTAGTAACAGTTAGGCTAGTAACAGTTAGGCTAGTAACAGTTAGGCTAGTAACAGTTAGGCTAGTAACAGTTAGGCTAGTAACAGTTAGGCTAGTAACAGTTAGGCTAGTAACAGTTAGGCTAGTAACAGTTAGGCTAGTAACAGTTAGGCTAGTAACAGTTAGGCTAGTAACAGTTAGGCTAGTAACAGTTAGGCTAGTAACAGTTAGGCTAGTAACAGTTAGGCTAGTGACAGTTAGGCTAGTAACAGTTAGGCTAGTAACAGTTAGGCTAGTAACAGTTAGGCTAGTAACAGTTAGGCTAGTAACAGTTAGGCTAGTAACAGTTAGGCTAGTAACAGTTAGGCTAGTAACAGTTAGGCTAGTAACAGTTAGGCTAGTAACAGTTAGGCTAGTAACAGTTAGGCTAGTAACAGTTAGGCTAGTGACAGTTAGGCTAGTAACAGTTAGGCTAGTAACAGTTAGGCTAGTAACAGTTAGGCTAGTAACAGTTAGGCTAGTAACAGTTAGGCTAGTAACAGTTAGGCTAGTGACAGTTAGGCTAGTAACAGTTAGGCTAGTAACAGTTAGGCTAGTAACAGTTAGGCTAGTGACAGTTAGGCTAGTAACAGTTAGGCTAGTGACAGTTAGGCTAGTAACAGTTAGGCTAGTAACAGTTAGGCTAGTAACAGTTAGGCTAGTGACAGTTAGGCTAGTAACAGTTAGGCTAGTAACAGTTAGGCTAGTAACAGTTAGGCTAGTAACAGTTAGGCTAGTAACAGTTAGGCTAGTAACAGTTAGGCTAGTAACAGTTAGGCTAGTAACAGTTAGGCTAGTAACAGTTAGGCTAGTAACAGTTAGGCTAGTAACAGTTAGGCTAGTAACAGTTAGGCTAGTAACAGTTAGGCTAGTAACAGTTAGGCTAGTAACAGTTAGGCTAGTAACAGTTAGGCTAGTAACAGTTAGGCTAGTAACAGTTAGGCTAGTAACAGTTAGGCTAGTAACAGTTAGGCTAGTAACAGTTAGGCTAGTAACAGTTAGGCTAGTAACAGTTAGGCTAGTAACAGTTAGGCTAGTAACAGTTAGGCTAGTAACAGTTAGGCTAGTAACAGTTAGGCTAGTAACAGTTAGGCTAGTAACAGTTAGGCTAGTAACAGTTAGGCTAGTAACAGTTAGGCTAGTAACAGTTAGGCTAGTAACAGTTAGGCTAGTAACAGTTAGGCTAGTAACAGTTAGGCTAGTGACAGTTAGGCTAGTAACAGTTAGGCTAGTAACAGTTAGGCTAGTAACAGTTAGGCTAGTAACAGTTAGGCTAGTAACAGTTAGGCTAGTAACAGTTAGGCTAGTGACAGTTAGGCTAGTAACAGTTAGGCTAGTAACAGTTAGGCTAGTAACAGTTAGGCTAGTAACAGTTAGGCTAGTAACAGTTAGGCTAGTAACAGTTAGGCTAGTAACAGTTAGGCTAGTAACAGTTAGGCTAGTGACAGTTAGGCTAGTAACAGTTAGGCTAGTAACAGTTAGGCTAGTAACAGTTAGGCTAGTAACAGTTAGGCTAGTAACAGTTAGGCTAGTAACAGTTAGGCTAGTAACAGTTAGGCTAGTAACAGTTAGGCTAGTAACAGTTAGGCTAGTAACAGTTAGGCTAGTAACAGTTAGGCTAGTAACAGTTAGGCTAGTAACAGTTAGGCTAGTAACAGTTAGGCTAGTAACAGTTAGGCTAGTAACAGTTAGGCTAGTGACAGTTAGGCTAGTAACAGTTAGGCTAGTAACAGTTAGGCTAGTAACAGTTAGGCTAGTAACAGTTAGGCTAGTAACAGTTAGGCTAGTAACAGTTAGGCTAGTAACAGTTAGGCTAGTAACAGTTAGGCTAGTAACAGTTAGGCTAGTAACAGTTAGGCTAGTAACAGTTAGGCTAGTAACAGTTAGGCTAGACGTTAGGTAACAGTTAGGCTAGTAACAGTTAGGCTAGTAACAGTTAGGCTAGTAACAGTTTGGCTAGTAACAGTTAGGCTAGTAACAGTTAGGCTAGTAACAGTTAGGCTAGTAACAGTTAGGCTAGTAACAGTTAGGCTAGTAACAGTTAGGCTAGTAACAGTTAGGCTAGTAACAGTTAGGCTAGTAACAGTTAGGCTAGTAACAGTTAGGCTAGTAACAGTTAGGCTAGTAACAGTTAGGCTAGTAACAGTTAGGCTAGTAACAGTTAGGCTAGTAACAGTTAGGCTAGTAACAGTTAGGCTAGTAACAGTTAGGCTAGTAACAGTTAGGCTAGTAACAGTTAGGCTAGTAACAGTTAGGCTAGTAACAGTTAGGCTAGTAACAGTTAGGCTAGTAACAGTTAGGCTAGTAACAGTTAGGCTAGTAACAGTTAGGCTAGTAACAGTTAGGCTAGTAACAGTTAGGCTAGTAACAGTTAGGCTAGTAACAGTTAGGCTAGTAACAGTTAGGCTAGTAACAGTTAGGCTAGTAACAGTTAGGCTAGTAACAGTTAGGCTAGTGACAGTTAGGCTAGTAACAGTTAGGCTAGTAACAGTTAGGCTAGTGACAGTTAGGCTAGTAACAGTTAGGCTAGTAACAGTTAGGCTAGTAACAGTTAGGCTAGTAACAGTTAGGCTAGTAACAGTTAGGCTAGTAACAGTTAGGCTAGTAACAGTTAGGCTAGTAACAGTTAGGCTAGTAACAGTTAGGCTAGTAACAGTTAGGCTAGTAACAGTTAGGCTAGTAACAGTTAGGCTAGTAACAGTTAGGCTAGTAACAGTTAGGCTAGTAACAGTTAGGCTAGTGACAGTTAGGCTAGTAACAGTTAGGCTAGTAACAGTTAGGCTAGTAACAGTTAGGCTAGTAACAGTTAGGCTAGTAACAGTTAGGCTAGTAACAGTTAGGCTAGTAACAGTTAGGCTAGTAACAGTTAGGCTAGTAACAGTTAGGCTAGTAACAGTTAGGCTAGTAACAGTTAGGCTAGTAACAGTTAGGCTAGTAACAGTTAGGCTAGTAACAGTTAGGCTAGTAACAGTTAGGCTAGTAACAGTTAGGCTAGTAACAGTTAGGCTAGTAACAGTTAGGCTAGTAACAGTTAGGCTAGTAACAGTTAGGCTAGTAACAGTTAGGCTAGTAACAGTTAGGCTAGTAACAGTTAGGCTAGTAACAGTTAGGCTAGTAACAGTTAGGCTAGTAACAGTTAGGCTAGTAACAGTTAGGCTAGTAACAGTTAGGCTAGTAACAGTTAGGCTAGTAACAGTTAGGCTAGTAACAGTTAGGCTAGTAACAGTTAGGCTAGTAACAGTTAGGCTAGTAACAGTTAGGCTAGTAACAGTTAGGCTAGTAACAGTTAGGCTAGTAACAGTTAGGCTAGTAACAGTTAGGCTAGTAACAGTTAGGCTAGTAACAGTTAGGCTAGTAACAGTTAGGCTAGTAACAGTTAGGCTAGTAACAGTTAGGCTAGTAACAGTTAGGCTAGTAACAGTTAGGCTAGTAACAGTTAGGCTAGTAACAGTTAGGCTAGTAACAGTTAGGCTAGTAACAGTTAGGCTAGTAACAGTTAGGCTAGTAACAGTTAGGCTAGTAACAGTTAGGCTAGTAACAGTTAGGCTAGTAACAGTTAGGCTAGTAACAGTTAGGCTAGTAACAGTTAGGCTAGTAACAGTTAGGCTAGTAACAGTTAGGCTAGTAACAGTTAGGCTAGTAACAGTTAGGCTAGTAACAGTTAGGCTAGTAACAGTTAGGCTAGTAACAGTTAGGCTAGTAACAGTTAGGCTAGTAACAGTTAGGCTAGTAACAGTTAGGCTAGTAACAGTTAGGCTAGTAACAGTTAGGCTAGTAACAGTTAGGCTAGTAACAGTTAGGCTAGTAACAGTTAGGCTAGTAACAGTTAGGCTAGTAACAGTTAGGCTAGTAACAGTTAGGCTAGTAACAGTTAGGCTAGTAACAGTTAGGCTAGTAACAGTTAGGCTAGTAACAGTTAGGCTAGTAACAGTTAGGCTAGTAACAGTTAGGCTAGTAACAGTTAGGCTAGTAACAGTTAGGCTAGTAACAGTTAGGCTAGTAACAGTTAGGCTAGTAACAGTTAGGCTAGTAACAGTTAGGCTAGTAACAGTTAGGCTAGTAACAGTTAGGCTAGTAACAGTTAGGCTAGTAACAGTTAGGCTAGTAACAGTTAGGCTAGTAACAGTTAGGCTAGTAACAGTTAGGCTAGTAACAGTTAGGCTAGTAACAGTTAGGCTAGTAACAGTTAGGCTAGTAACAGTTAGGCTAGTAACAGTTAGGCTAGTAACAGTTAGGCTAGTAACAGTTAGGCTAGTAACAGTTAGGCTAGTAACAGTTAGGCTAGTAACAGTTAGGCTAGTGACAGTTAGGCTAGTAACAGTTAGGCTAGTAACAGTTAGGCTAGTAACAGTTAGGCTAGTAACAGTTAGGCTAGTAACAGTTAGGCTAGTAACAGTTAGGCTAGTAACAGTTAGGCTAGTAACAGTTAGGCTAGTAACAGTTAGGCTAGTGACAGTTAGGCTAGTAACAGTTAGGCTAGTAACAGTTAGGCTAGTAACAGTTAGGCTAGTAACAGTTAGGCTAGTAACAGTTAGGTAGCAGTTAGTAGACAGTTAGGCTAGTAACAGTTAGGCTAGTAACAGTTAGGCTAGTAACAGTTAGGCTAGTAACAGTTAGGCTAGTAACAGTTAGGCTAGTAACAGTTAGGCTAGTAACAGTTAGGCTAGTAACAGTTAGGCTAGTAACAGTTAGGCTAGTAACAGTTAGGCTAGTAACAGTTAGGCTAGTAACAGTTAGGCTAGTAACAGTTAGGCTAGTAACAGTTAGGCTAGTAACAGTTAGGCTAGTAACAGTTAGGCTAGTAACAGTTAGGCTAGTGACAGTTAGGCTAGTAACAGTTAGGCTAGTAACAGTTAGGCTAGTAACAGTTAGGCTAGTGACAGTTAGGCTAGTAACAGTTAGGCTAGTAACAGTTAGGCTAGTAACAGTTAGGCTAGTAACAGTTAGGCTAGTAACAGTTAGGCTAGTAACAGTTAGGCTAGTAACAGTTAGGCTAGTAACAGTTAGGCTAGTAACAGTTAGGCTAGTAACAGTTAGGCTAGTAACAGTTAGGCTAGTAACAGTTAGGCTAGTAACAGTTAGGCTAGTAACAGTTAGGCTAGTAACAGTTAGGCTAGTAACAGTTAGGCTAGTAACAGTTAGGCTAGTAACAGTTAGGCTAGTGACAGTTAGGCTAGTAACAGTTAGGCTAGTAACAGTTAGGCTAGTAACAGTTAGGCTAGTAACAGTTAGGCTAGTAACAGTTAGGCTAGTAACAGTTAGGCTAGTAACAGTTAGGCTAGTAACAGTTAGGCTAGTAACAGTTAGGCTAGTAACAGTTAGGCTAGTAACAGTTAGGCTAGTAACAGTTAGGCTAGTAACAGTTAGGCTAGTGACAGTTAGGCTAGTGACAGTTAGGCTAGTAACAGTTAGGCTAGTAACAGTTAGGCTAGTAACAGTTAGGCTAGTAACAGTTAGGCTAGTGACAGTTAGGCTAGTAACAGTTAGGCTAGTGACAGTTAGGCTAGTAACAGTTAGGCTAGTAACAGTTAGGCTAGTAACAGTTAGGCTAGTAACAGTTAGGCTAGTAACAGTTAGGCTAGTAACAGTTAGGCTAGTAACAGTTAGGCTAGTAACAGTTAGGCTAGTAACAGTTAGGCTAGTGACAGTTAGGCTAGTAACAGTTAGGCTAGTAACAGTTAGGCTAGTAACAGTTAGGCTAGTAACAGTTAGGCTAGTAACAGTTAGGCTAGTAACAGTTAGGCTAGTAACAGTTAGGCTAGTAACAGTTAGGCTAGTAGTAGCAGTCAGTTAGGCTAGTAACAGTTAGGCTAGTAACAGTTAGGCTAGTAACAGTTAGGCTAGTAACAGTTAGGCTAGTAACAGTTAGGCTAGTAACAGTTAGGCTAGTAACAGTTAGGCTAGTAACAGTTAGGCTAGTAAACAGTTAGGCTAGTAACAGTTAGGCTAGTAACAGTTAGGCTAGTAACAGTTAGGCTAGTAACAGTTAGGCTAGTAACAGTTAGGCTAGTAACAGTTAGGCTAGTGACAGTTAGGCTAGTAACAGTTAGGCTAGTAACAGTTAGGCTAGTAACAGTTAGGCTAGTAACAGTTAGGCTAGTAACAGTTAGGCTAGTAACAGTTAGGCTAGTAACAGTTAGGCTAGTAACAGTTAGGCTAGTAACAGTTAGGCTAGTAACAGTTAGGCTAGTAACAGTTAGGCTAGTAACAGTTAGGCTAGTAACAGTTAGGCTAGTAACAGTTAGGCTAGTAACAGTTAGGCTAGTAACAGTTAGGCTAGTAACAGTTAGGCTAGTAACAGTTAGGCTAGTAACAGTTAGGCTAGTAACAGTTAGGCTAGTAACAGTTAGGCTAGTAACAGTTAGGCTAGTAACAGTTAGGCTAGTAACAGTTAGGCTAGTAACAGTTAGGCTAGTAACAGTTAGGCTAGTAACAGTTAGGCTAGTAACAGTTAGGCTAGTAACAGTTAGGCTAGTGACAGTTAGGCTAGTAACAGTTAGGCTAGTAACAGTTAGGCTAGTAACAGTTAGGCTAGTAACAGTTAGGCTAGTAACAGTTAGGCTAGTAACAGTTAGGCTAGTAACAGTTAGGCTAGTAACAGTTAGGCTAGTAACAGTTAGGCTAGTAACAGTTAGGCTAGTAACAGTTAGGCTAGTAACAGTTAGGCTAGTAACAGTTAGGCTAGTGACAGTTAGGCTAGTAACAGTTAGGCTAGTAACAGTTAGGCTAGTAGACAGTTAGGCTAGTAACAGTTAGGCTAGTAACAGTTAGGCTAGTAACAGTTAGGCTAGTAACAGTTAGGCTAGTAACAGTTAGGCTAGTAACAGTTAGGCTAGTAACAGTTAGGCTAGTAACAGTTAGGCTAGTAACAGTTAGGCTAGTAACAGTTAGGCTAGTAACAGTTAGGCTAGTAACAGTTAGGCTAGTAACAGTTAGGCTAGTAACAGTTAGGCTAGTAACAGTTAGGCTAGTGACAGTTAGGCTAGTAACAGTTAGGCTAGTAACAGTTAGGCTAGTAACAGTTAGGCTAGTAACAGTTAGGCTAGTAACAGTTAGGCTAGTAACAGTTAGGCTAGTAACAGTTAGGCTAGTAACAGTTAGGCTAGTAACAGTTAGGCTAGTAACAGTTAGGCTAGTAACAGTTAGGCTAGTAACAGTTAGGCTAGTAACAGTTAGGCTAGTAACAGTTAGGCTAGTAACAGTTAGGCTAGTAACAGTTAGGCTAGTAACAGTTAGGCTAGTAACAGTTAGGCTAGTAACAGTTAGGCTAGTAACAGTTAGGCTAGTGACAGTTAGGCTAGTAACAGTTAGGCTAGTAACAGTTAGGCTAGTAACAGTTAGGCTAGTAACAGTTAGGCTAGTAACAGTTAGGCTAGTAACAGTTAGGCTAGTAACAGTTAGGCTAGTAACAGTTAGGCTAGTAACAGTTAGGCTAGTAACAGTTAGGCTAGTAACAGTTAGGCTAGTAACAGTTAGGCTAGTAACAGTTAGGCTAGTAACAGTTAGGCTAGTAACAGTTAGGCTAGTAACAGTTAGGCTAGTAACAGTTAGGCTAGTAACAGTTAGGCTAGTAACAGTTAGGCTAGTAACAGTTAGGCTAGTAACAGTTAGGCTAGTAACAGTTAGGCTAGTAACAGTTAGGCTAGTAACAGTTAGGCTAGTAACAGTTAGGCTAGTAACAGTTAGGCTAGTAACAGTTAGGCTAGTAACAGTTAGGCTAGTAACAGTTAGGCTAGTAACAGTTAGGCTAGTAACAGTTAGGCTAGTAACAGTTAGGCTAGTAACAGTTAGGCTAGTAACAGTTAGGCTAGTAACAGTTAGGCTAGTAACAGTTAGGCTAGTAACAGTTAGGCTAGTAACAGTTAGGCTAGTAACAGTTAGGCTAGTAACAGTTAGGCTAGTAACAGTTAGGCTAGTAACAGTTAGGCTAGTAACAGTTAGGCTAGTAACAGTTAGGCTAGTAACAGTTAGGCTAGTAACAGTTAGGCTAGTAACAGTTAGGCTAGTAACAGTTAGGCTAGTAACAGTTAGGCTAGTAACAGTTAGGCTAGTAACAGTTAGGCTAGTAACAGTTAGGCTAGTAACAGTTAGGCTAGTAACAGTTAGGCTAGTAACAGTTAGGCTAGTAACAGTT
>OZ035827.1:291111-318770 GCA_964034765.1 Knipowitschia caucasica | reverse complement strand
CTTATTTTCCACCATAATTTACAAATAAATTCTTTAAAAATCCTACAATGTGAACTCCTGGATTTTTTTTCACATTCTGTCTCTCACAGTTGAAGTGAACCTATGATGAAAATTACAGACCTCTGTCTTTATTATAAGTGGGAGAACTTTCACAATCGGTGGCTGACTAAATACTTTTTTGCCCCACTGTATATTTGATATATATGATATATAATATATAATTAGGTTTGCCTGGATCGGTTTGCACACCTGGTGTGCAATCCATGAATCTTGGTGCTGTAGCCTAGACTAGCCGTGGCTGCTGCTGTCTCGCCTCCTTTCAGATACGCTCTCTTTGTTCAAGGCTAGGTTTCTTTCTCATTCCACCAGTTTTAGTTCCAGTCCATTAAAGCTTTCACACGGATTCATATCAGCAGCAGTCTGACCCGCTGTCCTCCATATGGTAACACAAGATCAGAGACCAGGACCAGTCTGAGCAGCTGTGCTCACACATGGAAACAACACCAGAGACCAGGACCAGAGACCAGAACCATGGACAGCTCCTCAGCTCAGCCTTTTTGGCTGGGACAGTCCATGTTCATGAACACATCTCTCTGGATTGTAGCCATGGGATCATTTGCATCCGTTGTCCCACATTCACCCTGAACTATTGCACATGTTTTTAGTGGTAGGGCAAACCGGAGTACTCGGAAGAAACCTACGCAGACACGGGGAGAACATGCAAACTAAACTCAGAAATGCTAGGTTCCGACCGGGATTCGAACCCAGAACCTTCTTGCTGAGAGGCGAGAGTGCTAACCACTCAGCCACCGTGCAGTTTCTTATTTCTTTCTTATAAAACATCTTTAGACTCACGCTGCTCTTTCCTCCACATCACTGCGTCTCTACACGCGCCATTCCGCCTCGTGCCATAATCTGCTCTGACACAGGAGCGCACACGGGGGGTATCAAGAGGGGGGTTAGAGGGGAGTAAGAGGGGGGTAACAAGAGGGGGGTTAGAGGAGTTACCCTGTGTGTGTGCGCTCAGGCCGTGAGCACGTGTGGGGGAACCTGGAAGCATAGTCCCCCCAACACACAAATACAAATACAAATACACACACATACAATTACACACACACACACAAATACAATTACACACACACACAAATACACACAAATAGACACACATACACATACAAATACACACACACACAAATACACACACATACAAATACACAACACACCCACATACACACATAAATGCACACGCTCACAGACACACATACATACATGTAGATACGTACACACACATGCAGTATATGTGTACATGTAGCAGAAGCAGCAGCAGCAGCAGTAGCAGTAGCAGCAGCAGCAGTAGCAGCAGTAGCAGTAGCAGCAGCAGTAGCAGCAGCAGAAGCAGCAGTAGCAGCAGTAGCGGCAGCAGCAGTAGCAGCAGCAGAAGCAGCAGTAGCAGCAGTAGCGGCAGCAGCAGCAGCAGCAGCAGCAGTAGCAGCAGTAGCGGCAGCAGCAGTAGCAGCAGTAGCAGTAGCAGCAGCAGAAGCAGCAGTAGCAGTAGCAGCAGCAGAAGCAGCAGTAGCAGCAGTAGCAGCAGTAGCTGCAGCAGCAGCAGCAGCAGTAGCAGCAGCAGCAGTAGCAGCAGAAGCAGCAGTAGCAGTAGCAGCAGCAGAAGCAGCAGTAGCAGTAGCAGCAGTAGCTGCAGCAGCAGCAGCAGCAGTAGCAGCAGCAGCAGTAGCAGCAGAAGCAGCAGTAGCAGTAGCAGCAGAAGCAGTAGTAGTACAGTGGGCCCTGTCTCTTGCTGTATTTAAAATATAAAGAAGAGGATTAACTCTGCCATGCGCGCGTGTGAGCGCGTGTGAGCGTGCATGTGGGCGTGTGTGTGAGCGTGCATGTGGGTGTGTGTGTGAGCGTGCGTGTGAGCGTGCGTGAGCGTGCGTGGGAGCGTGCGTGAGCGTGCGTGTGGCAGAGCGCGTGCAGCACGGAGATAGGCGCGAGCTCATTTCCAGGCACGCGCTAATCCCTGATAGTCGCCATGGAGACGGTGATTGGAGGGCCTCACTGTGACGCCACGGTGTGTTCTCTTAAAAAGGTGCATTTATTATTGTGAAAATGCAAGACAGAAGGTTTTAGGCTCCAGTCCATTTCTAGGGTTAGAGGAAGAGTTAGAGTCAGAGATGTAATGTTTATTTATATAGCACATTTTACAAACCAAGGCACAGACCCAAAGCACTTCAGAGTCAGATATTGTTCCAATCCTTCCACACACGGTGATGACAGAAGCGAGTCCAGAACACACTGGACCATCAATCCAATCCAATCTAATCCACTTTATTTATATAGCACATTTAAACAACAGTTACGTTTCCAAAGTGCTGCACAAAAAAGTATAAAATAAATAACAACTTATCCTTAGCTTCACCAAGTATAAAAGAATAAAAATATATAAAACAGATTAAAACCATAAATAGAAATAAAATAAAAACCACACAACTCACGCAGTGTTAAAAGCCAAAGAGTAAAAGTGGGTCTTAAGACGAGACTTAAAACACTCTACTGTGGGGGCCGTCCGGACATGGAGGGGAACACCATCATTCACTCTCTCCTTTACATTCAGACCTGCATGTTTTTAGTGGTAGGGGAAACCAGAGCACCCGGAGGAAACACGTGGAGAACATGCAAACTCCACTAAGAAACGCTCTGTTTCGACCGGGATTTTAACCCAGGACCTTTTTGCTGAGAAGCGAGAGTGCTAACCACTCAGCCACCGTGCCGCCAGAGAGATATTTGCTTTGGTTTACTAAAATAAAGCCAAAAGTTACTAAAATAAAAACAAATGAACTAATGACTTTAAAGCTGCGGGACGTAACTTTTAGAGACATTTATTCAATAAAAGATTGTGTAAAAGTCAATAGTTGTGAACGAACCCCTTCATCTTGTTAAAACATTCTCTTTTGAATATAAAATGACTAATGAAGTGCTCTGATTGGCTGAAAGTGCCCTGAGCTTATTGTTGTTATTATTTCTCCCACGTGCGAGTGAATTTTATTTGTATAGCACAAACACAAGACAACTCAAACAATATAAAGAATCACACAAAACCTTCCACACATGAAGCCTGCCCCCCCCCCCCCCCCCCCCCCCCTCTGTGCCATGACGTCACAACGAGTGAGAAAATAGACTCTCAGCAATATCTGCACTGGCCTCAGCGTGGATGGAGTTAAGGGCAGCTCCAGGTCTACATGCGGGTTTATTACTGGGTTTATTGCTCCCTCTTTTGCGCCTTAGAATCCAAATCCTCCGCTTTCAAGGACCATCTTCTCTCTTTCCTCACACACGCACACGTCGGGAACGCGCTTTCCCTCCCACGCGCGTGCATGTCACCCCGGACGCGCGCTCCCCTCTTTTTCTCAGTTGGTGCACAAATTCCATCGCTCGCATCCACGCGCGGAAATATGGGATTTTTGTTTTTTTGACAAAACACTGGATTTATTTGTCCTTTTGACGGTGACGCGGTTGGAATAAAACAAAATCCTAATATGGAAGAGGCGAGCAAGAAGAGAGGCATTTGATTTGGATTTGGATTCCCTTTCTTTTTTGGAGAGGCCTGGTTCTTAGACGCAGCCATGACTTCTGTGTGGCTTCTTTAAAGATCAAAGGACGACTCATTTGGAAGCCTTTTTTCCTCCCGCTTTGTGACTCGTTGAAACGCAAACATGGCTCATTTAATTCGCCACAAAATCTCCAACAAAATCACCAACACGGTCCACACGGTGTCGAACAAGTCTCAGGCCAAGGTCAGCGGAGTGTTCGCTCGGATGGGCTTCCAGGCGGCCACAGACGAAGAGGGACTGGGCTTCGCGGAGTGCGATGACCTGGACTACGACTACAGGCAGGGGATGCAGATGGACGTGATGCAGAGAGAGGACTCGGGGAACACAGAGGACAGTGGGGACGCGGGGGGGGACGCGGAAGGGGACAGCAGGTACCAGCGCGACGGCACAGGGCCCCGGGGCCAGCTCAAAAGCAGCGGCTCTCTGGAGGAGGCCAAGCCCAAGATCACGACCTGGGAGGCGGGTTGGAACGTGACCAACGCTATACAGGTACCGTGGAGGTGGTGGGGGGGAGCGGGGAAGCCGGGGGGCGGGTTTGGTGCAGAGGTGCAGAGCGGGGGCGTTTGGAAGCAGTGGATTCACGCGCGTAAAAAGGGAAATGTCCGTGCGTAAAAAGGGAAATGTCCGCGCGTAAAAAGGGAAATGTCCGCGCGTAAAAAGGGAAATGTCCGTGCGTAAACCTCGTACATAATACTGGTACATTTTTCCGTTTTTCCGTTTGTCCTCTTATCTCTGTATGTGGTATTTGTAGTATATATGTGGTATATCTGTGGTATATATGGTACATATGTAGTATATGTATGTGGTAAATGTGGTACATGGTAAATATGTGGTATATGTAGAGGCTCTTCCTACTGTCCTGCATGTGTCCTACAACATTGACATTTCCACTGTCGGGTGAATAAAGGTTCTCTTTTCTATTTGATGCAGACCAAAGCAAAGACTGTGATTTTTGATTTGGTTTGTATCAAAGATGAGGAGGGTTACGGTCTGGTCTAACTATAGACTCAGGTCTAACCCTAGACTCAGGTCTAACTATAGACTCAGGGCTAACCCTAGACTCAGGTCTAACTATAGACTCAGGTCTAACTATAGACTCAGGTCTAACTATAGACTCAGGTCTAATAGACTCAGGTCTAACCCTAGACTCAGGTCTAACTATAGACTCAGGTCTATAGACTCAGGTCTAACTAGACTCAGGTCTAACTATAGACTCAGGTCTATAGACTCAGGTCTAACTATAGACTCAGGTCTAACTATAGACTCAGGTCTAACTATAGACTCAGGTCTAACCCTAGACTCAGGTCTAACTATAGACTCAGGTCTAACCCTAGACTCAGATGTGTCTCTTAAGGCTAAACAAACCAACAAATAGATTTGACACATTTTTGATGACTTATAAGCTGTATTCATAGCAATGCATTCTGGGAAAAGTTGTCCGAGATAGATAAGTAAAGTTTATTTATATAGCACCTTTCGCAGACCAGAGTCAAAGCGGTTTACAGTTGTTACATTAGTCTGTCACTCCACACACGCACCCGGAGGAAACATACACAGACCCTTTTCCGACGAAGAAGATAGTTTCGACTCGTTTCCATCGTTTTCACCGAAGGCCCCGGTCCCCGGTCCCTGATACTTACGGAGCTGTCTCGGGCCTTGAAGCTGATCTCTCACGTAGTGCGGAGTCAGCAGGTCACGTGGCTCTGACGCCCCACCTGTCATGGCGGGTCACGTGGCTCTGACGGCCCACCTGTCATGGCGGGTCACCTTCACTTTCCAAGCAGCGCGGTTTGACGTCACAGAGGAGAGGCCTGGCACGCGCCACAAAGCTGTTTACATGGAATAATTACGATTTAGTTATTATTAATACATACAACAATGACTACATATATATTTAGTGCATGTATTTAGTGTATGTATTTACTCTATATATTTAGTGCATGTATTTACTCTATATATTTAATGTATGTATTTAATGTATGTATTTACTCTATATATTTAGTGCATGTATTTAGTGCATGTATTTACTCTATATATTTAATGTATGTATTTAATGTATGTATTTAGTGCATGTATTTACTCTATATATTTAATGTATGTATTTAATGTATGTATTTAGTGTATGTATTTAGTGCATGTATTTAGTGCATATTTAGTGTATGTATTTACTCTATATATTTAATGTATGTATTTAGTGCATGTATTTAGTGTATGTATTTAGTGTATGTATTTAGTGTATGTATTTAGTGTATGTATTTAATGTATGTATTTAATGTATGTATTTAGTGTATGTATTTAGTGTATGTATTTAGTGTATGTATTTAGTGTATGTATTTAGTGTATGTATTTAGTGTATGTATTTAGTGTATGTATTTAATGTATGTATTTAATGTATGTATTTAGTGTATGTATTTAGTGCTATTCAATCACTGTTGAAATTCGTCCAATAGGAATCATATATTATTATATTAATACATTATTATATTTTAGCATTATTATATTCATTATTCATGTTATTTCTATCGTTGAAATGTCATTCTATTTGCACAATATACAATTCATTTATAAATACATCCTTTTTGTCTTTGTCTCGCGCGGACCTGCAGCATCTTCCTACATCCTCGGCTCGTCTCCTATCTCCTATCTCCTCGTCTCCTTCTTACATAAATCCCAATCCACTGCTTCTTCGCCCAAAAACAGCGACAGTGATGTTTCTCTGTGACGTGAGGCCTCCGCGCCTCCATCTTACGCACTGGCACATCCTGCAGGCCTCGTGGGCGCGCTCCCGAGCCTCGGCCACGCGCACAGCAGCAGATTCAGATTAAAGATGGATCTATGCGCGGGTATCGATTATTGAAGCCAGCTACTGTGCGCGTGCGTGTAGTCCCCGCGCGGCCTGTGCGCGTGCGTGTAGTCTCTGCGCGGCTTGTGCACGTGCGTGTAGTCCCCGCGCGGCCTGTGCTCGCGGGATAAAAAGATTTGAATTTCATTAGAATTTTAATGGGTTTGGATTAAAGCGTGAAAAGGTTTTCATTGAATTTGTTTAAAACCTTTGAAGTCTTTGTTACAATGAAGCGCATGCGCACTGGAAAATCCAATTTATTTTTATTTATTAATTATAATTATTAAGGAGAGACCACATGGTATTGGACAATAGGGCGAGACCACATGGTATTGGACCATAGGGCGAGACCACATGGTATTGGACCATAGGGAGAGACCACATGGTATTGGACCATAGGGCGAGACCAAATGGTATTGGACCAAAGGGCGAGACCACATGGTATTGGACCATAGGGAGAGACCACATGGTATTGGACCATAGGGAGAGACCACATGGTATTGGACCATAGGGCGAGACCACATGGTATTGGATCATAGGGAGAGACCACATGGTATTGGACCATAGGGCGAGACCACATGGTATTGGACCATAGGGAGAGACCACATGGTATTGGACCATAGGGAGAGACCACATGGTATTGGACCATAGGGCGAGACCAAATGGTATTGGACCATAGGGCGAGACCACATGGTATTGGACCATAGGGAGAGACCACATGGTATTGGACCATAGGGCGAGACCACATGGTATTGGATCATAGGGAGAGACCACATGGTATTGGACCATAGGGCGAGACCACATGGTATTGGACCATAGGGAGAGACCACATGGTATTGGACCATAGGGCGAGACCAAATGGTATTGGACCATAGGGCGAGACCACATGGTATTGGACCATAGGGAGAGACCACATGGTATTGGACCATAGGGAGAGACCACATGGTATTGGACCATAGGGAGAGACCACATGGTATTGGACCATAGGGAGAGACCACATGGTATTGGACCATAGGGAGAGACCACATGGTATTGGACCATAGGGAGAGACCACATGGTATTGGACCACCTCCTCCTGCCTCCTCCTCCGCCTGGTCCTGTCCATCATAAAGTGGATAAACAAATGTATACACTGAGACAATAGGTATCACAGATGCCTGTTGTCTCTCTGTGCCTGTTGTCTCTGTGTGTCTGTGTCTCTGTGTCTCTGTCTCTGTGTCTCTGTCTCTGTGTCTCTGTGTCTCTTTCTCTGTGTCTCTTTCTCTGTGTCTCTGTCTCTGTGTCTCTGTCTCTGTGTCTCTGGCTCTGTGTCTCTGTCTCTGTGTCTCTTTCTCTGTGTCTCTGTCTCTGTGTCTCTTTCTCTGTGTCTCTGTCTCTGTGTCTCTTTCTCTGTGTCTCTGTCTCTGTGTCTCTTTCTCTGTGTCTCTGTCTCTGTGTCTCTTTATCTGTGTCTCTGTCCCCTCTTGTCCCCGTTGTGTCCCTTGGTCTGTCTCTAACTCGTCTCTAACTCGTCTCTGACTTGTCTGGTGATGTCTCGTCCTCAGGGCATGTTCGTGCTGGGCCTGCCCTACGCCATCCTCCACGGCGGTTACCTGGGACTCTTCCTCATCATCTTCGCGGCGGTGGTGTGCTGCTACACGGGGAAGATCCTGATCGCGTGTCTGTACGAGGAGAACGAGGATGGCGTCCTGGTGCGAGTGCGAGACTCTTACGTGGACATTGCTAACGCCTGCTGCGCGCCGCGCTTCCCCACGCTGGGAGGACACGTGGTCAACGTGGCACAGCTCATTGAACTGGTCATGACCTGCATCCTGTACGTGGTGGTGAGCGGGAACCTCATGTACAACAGCTTCCCTGGGTTCCCCGTGTCGCAGAAGGCTTGGTCGGTCGTAGCCACAGCTGCCCTCCTCCCGTGCGCCTTCATCAAGAACCTGAAAGCCGTGTCCAAGTTCAGCCTGTTGTGCACGCTGGCTCACTTCGTCATTAACTTCCTGGTGATTGCGTACTGCCTGTCGCGCGCTCGGGAGTGGGCCTGGGAGAAGGTCAAGTTCTACATCGACGTGAAGAAGTTCCCCATCTCCATCGGGATCATCGTGTTCAGCTACACCTCGCAGATCTTCTTACCGTCACTAGAGGGCAACATGCAGCGGCCCAGCGAGTTCCACTGCATGATGGACTGGACCCACATAGCCGCTTGCGTCTTAAAAGGCCTGTTTGCGTTGGTGGCGTACCTTACATGGGCCGACGCCACCAAAGAAGTGATCACGGACAACCTGCCGTACGGCATCCGCGCCGTGGTCAACTTGTTTCTGGTGTCCAAGGCGCTGCTTTCGTATCCGCTGCCGTTCTTCGCCGCGGTGGAGGTTCTGGAGAAGTCTCTGTTCCAGGACGGGGGCAGGGCGCTGTTCCCAGACTGTTATGGTCCTGGGGGGCAGCTGAAGAGCTGGGGGCTGGGGCTGCGTGTGGCACTGGTGGTGTTCACGCTACTCATGGCGGTGTTCGTGCCACACTTTGCGCTCCTCATGGGGCTGACGGGGAGCCTGACGGGCGCCGGCCTGGCCTTCCTGCTGCCGAGTCTGTTCCACCTGAAGCTGCAGTGGAGGAACCTGCTCTGGCACCACGTCTTCTTCGACGTCGCCATCTTCTTCGTGGGCGGGATCTGTGCCATCTCTGGACTCATCCACTCCATCGAGGGGCTGGTGGAGGCCTTCACGTTAGGGCTTCCGGACTAAAACCAAGAGAAATGTATAGAAAAATCATCATAAGTCATCAAGAGGAAAATAATGTGTGTGAAAATCTTTTTATTTTGCCTTTGTGATAATGTGCAATAATGGACTCAAGGCTCGTCGTGCTCCGCGCTCGCGACACACGTCACTGCTGTCCTTTAACAAAGCTTTAGCTTTCTTAAAAGCTTAACAAAGCTTTAGCATCAGGTTTAACAAAGCTTTAGCTTAAACGAAGCTTTAGCATCACAGCTAACAGCCTCTTCCCAAAAAAAATTAAAACATTTGAAAAATAAAATAAAACAAAATTGTAGACAAAAACCATGGACTTCTACTAATTCCACTCTTTCACCTTTTGAAGGACACTTTGTAAGATTTCTCTTATAACACAAATTCTATTCAAGTCAATGTATTTGTGTCTAGTCCTAAATCCGCAAGTCTACGCGGGTAGAGAGCATTAGCATTAGCATTTGTCCCTGACACACGTGTCTGTGTGCGAGCCGAGCGTCACGAGCCCAAACTCATAGTCGTAGTATTTGATGGAAAAGTGCATGAGGCCGTGGCTTTGTGCGTGTGTACTGTGTGTGTAGTGTTTTCTCTGGAGGTGTGCGTCTGTGATCAACTGTATGTGTAACTATGGACCACGTCACCACAGCAACACGGACCGGACAGAGCCAGACCTGAGACCCCAGACCAGAGTCCAGAGACCAGAGTCCAGAGACCAGAGACCAGAGACCAGAGACCAGAGTCCAGAGACCAGAGACCAGAGTCCAGAGACCAGAGACCAGAGACCAGAGTCCAGAGACCAGAGACCAGAGACCAGAGTCCAGAGTCCAGAGACCAGAGTCCAGAGTCCAGAGTCCAGAGACCACAGACCACAGACCACAAAGAGACCAGGGCTAGGGCTGGGCGATATGGCAAAAAAGTAAAACCTCGATTTTATTTCCTGCTTTGGACAATTTTGATTTTAAATCAAGTTTCATTAAAGTCACCGAAAACAGACTTTTCCCTTAAAAATATGTTTTAATCTTTCCACTGAATATTCAAGTTTCAAAACTATTTTTAATTTGTTTCCCCCAATACGTATTATAATATATATATATATATATATATATATATATATATATATATATATATATATATATATATATATATATATATATATATATATATATATATATATATATATATATGTATATATGTATATATGTATATATGTATATATAGTCTTTTACAGACTGTGCTGATATAGGTCTCACAATATCCTTCATGCGATCTCACAATTTTAACATTTTTCACAAAATCAATTTTTCAGTTTTTATTGCCCAATCTTTGGCGAGACAAGAAAGAGACGAGAGAGTCCGGCCTGAGACTCAGCCTGAGACTCAGCCCTTCTGTGGAGGTTGAGTCCGGCCTGAGACTCAGCCGTTCTGTGGAGGTTGAGTCCGGCCTGAGACTCAGCCCTTCTGTGGAGGTTGAGTCCGGCCTGAGACTCAGCCCTTCTGTGGAGGTTGAGTCCGGCCTGAGACTCAGCCGTTCTGTGGAGGTTGAGTCCGGCCTGAGACTCAGCCCTTCTGTGGAGGTTGAGTCCGGCCTGAGACTCAGCCCTTCTGTGGAGGTTGAGTCCGGCCTGAGACTCAGCCCTTCTGTGGAGGTTGAGTCCGGCCTGAGACTCAGCCCTTCTGTGGAGGTTGAGTCCGGCCTGAGACTCAGCCCTTCTGTGGAGGTTGAGTCCGGCCTGAGACTCAGCCCTTCTGTGGAGGTTGAGTCCGGCCTGAGACTCAGCCCTTCTGTGGAGGTTGAGTCCGGCCTGAGACTCAGCCCTTCTGTGGAGGTTGAGTCCGGCCTGAGACTCAGCCCTTCTGTGGAGGTTGAGTCTGTTCTTTCTGCCACATTATTGAGCTGTTAAAGCTGGGGTACCTGTTCTGTACCTGACATGTGTGTGATGGTTCCTTTGTTCGACCGACAACATGTGTCAAAGCCACATTCACATAAACTCTACTCACTTCAGTGTAATTGTGTATTGGCCCAAATCACCTCAGCAGGACTTCACAAAGTTCATCATTCACCAACAACAGATCAGAGAATCAAACCAAACACTGAGGAGCCATCGGCCCAAAGGGAACAGGAAGACCTCCATGAACCATCCTCAGACCCTCCTGCATCAGGAGGCTCCTCTCTCTCCTCTCTCCTCTCCCTCTCCCTCCTTTCTCCTCTCCCTCCTCTCTCTTCTATCTCCTCTCCCTCTCCCCCCCTCCTCTCTCCTCTCTCTCTTCTTCCTCTCCCTCCTCTCTCCTCTCTCTCTTCTCTCTCCTCCCTCTCTCTCTCCTCTCCTCTCTCTCCTCTCCCTCTCCCTCCTCTCTCCTCCCTCCTCTCTCCTCTCTCTACTCTCTCTCCTCTCTCCTCTCCCTCCTCCCTCCTCTCTCTCCTCTCCCTCTCCCTCCTCTCTCCTCCCTCCTCTCTCCTCTCTCTACTCTCTCTCCTCTCTCCTCTCCCTCCTCCCTCCTCTCTCTCCTCTCCTTCTCCCTTCTCTCTCCTCTCCCTCTCTCCTCTCTCTCCTCTCCCATGTCACGACTTTGCCCTCTCTTTCTCCTCTCTCTCCCCTCCACACTCTATGGACAGAATAAATGTAGTAATAATATAAATAAGTTTGTCAGTTGTCAAAGTGCTCAGGTCTGTTAGTAACTATTGCCTTTCGCACTGACATCATTAACAAATATGATCAACTATGGTTTTACCTCCTCTGGTCTCTCTCTGGTCTCTCTCTGGTCTCTCTCTGGTCTCTCTCGGGTCTCTCTCTGGTCTCTCTCTGGTCTCTCTCTGGTCTCTCTCTGGTCTCTCTCTGGTCTCTCTCTCTGGTCTCTCTCTGGTCTCTCTCTGGTCTCTCTCTCTGGTCTCTCTCTGGTCTCTCTCGGGTCTCTCTCTGGTCTCTCTCTGGTCTCTCTCTGGTCTCTCTCTGGTCTCTCTCTGGTCTCTCTCTCTGGTCTCTCTCTCTGGTCTCTCTCTGGTCTCTCTCGGGTCTCTCTCTGGTCTCTCTCTGGTCTCTCTCTGGTCTCTCTCTGGTCTCTCTCGGGTCTCTCTCTGGTCTCTCTCTGGTCTCTCTCTCTGGTCTCTCTCTGGTCTCTCTCTCTGGTCTCTCTCTCTGGTCTCTCTCAGGTCTCTCTGGTCTCTCTCTGGTCTCTCTCTCTGGTCTCTCTCTGGTATCTCTCGGGTCTCTCTCTGGTCTCTCTCTGGTCTCTCTCTGGTCTCTCTCGGGTCTCTCTCTGGTCTCTCTCTGGTCTCTCTCTCTCTCTCGGGTCTCTCTCTGGTCTCTCTCTCTGGTCTCTCTCTGGTCTCTCTCTGGTCTCTCTCTGGTCTCTCTCTGGTCTCTCTCGGGTCTCTCTCTGGTCTCTCTGGTCTCTCTCTCTGGTCTCTCTCTGGTCTCTCTCTCTGGTCTCTCTCGGGTCTCTCTCTGGTCTCTCTCTGGTCTCTCTCGGGTCTCTCTCTGGTCTCTCTCTCTGGTCTCTCTCGGGTCTCTCTCTGGTCTCTCTCTGGTCTCTCTCTGGTCTCTATCTGGTCTCTCTCGGGTCTCTCTCTGGTCTCTCTCTGGTCTCTCTCGGGTCTCTCTCTGGTCTCTCTCTGGTCTCTCTCTGGTCTCTCTCTCTGGCCTCTCTCTGGTCTCTCTCTGGTCTCTCTCTCTGGTCTCTCTCGGGTCTCTCTCTGGTCTCTCTCGGGTCTCTCTCTGGTCTCTCTCTGGTCTCTCTCTGGTCTCTCTCGGGTCTCTCTCTGGTCTCTCTCGGGTCTCTCTCTGGTCTCTCTCTGGTCTCTCTCGGGTCTCTCTCTCTGGTCTCTCTCGGGTCTCTCTCTGGTCTCTCTCGGGTCTCTCTCTGGTCTCTCTCTGGTCTCTCTCTGGTCTCTCTCTGGTCTCTCTCGGGTCTCTCTCTGGTCTCTCTCTGGTCTCTCTCTCTGGTCTCTCTCGGGTCTCTCTCTGGTCTCTCTCTGGTCTCTCTCTGGTCTCTCTCTGGTCTCTCTCGGGTCTCTCTCTGGTCTCTCTCTGGTCTCTCTCTGGTCTCTCTCTGGTCTCTCTCGGGTCTCTCTCTGGTCTCTCTCTGGTCTCTCTCTCTGGTCTCTCTCGGGTCTCTCTCTGGTCTCTCTCTGGTCTCTCTCTGGTCTCTCTCGGGTCTCTCTCTGGTCTCTCAATGGTCTCTCTCTCTGGTCTCTCTCTGGTCTCTCTCTCTGGTCTCTCTCGGGTCTCTCTCTGGTCTCTCTCTGGTCTCTCTCTCTGGTCTCTCTCTGGTCTCTCTCTGGTCTCTCTCGGGTCTCTCTCTGGTCTCTCTCGGGTCTCTCTCTGGTCTCTCTCTGGTCTCTCTCGGGTCTCTCTCTCTGGTCTCTCTCGGGTCTCTCTCTGGTCTCTCTCGGGTCTCTCTCTGGTCTCTCTCTGGTCTCTCTCTGGTCTCTCTCTGGTCTCTCTCGGGTCTCTCTCTGGTCTCTCTCTGGTCTCTCTCTCTGGTCTCTCTCGGGTCTCTCTCTGGTCTCTCTCTGGTCTCTCTCTGGTCTCTCTCGGGTCTCTCTCTGGTCTCTCTCTGGTCTCTCTCTCTGGTCTCTCTCGGGTCTCTCTCTGGTCTCTCTCTGGTCTCTCTCTGGTCTCTCTCTGGTCTCTCTCTGGTCTCTCACTGGTGTCTCGTTGGTCTGTCTATAAACTATGGTCTCATTATTTTCTCATTAAGGTGTCTAGAAGACATTCACAAACGTATACATGGTGTTGTCCAGGAGAAAGGACTTTCAGACAGAAGAATAATGTTGGAACCTTCAGGAGGCCTCAACGATGCGTTTGGGAATGTCAGTTTTCTTCTGGTCCTGTACAAAATGGAGGCTCTGAATGACCCCAATCTAAGCCAAGGACACAACAGCAATATGCAAGCGATTACAAGCCAATACTAAAGATACTAACAATACTAAAGATACTAACGATACTAAAGATACTAAAGATACTAAAGATACTAAAGATACTAACGATACTAAAGATGAACCAGAGTCCGTGTCTGCAGTGTGACCCCTGTTTTTATTTTTGTGGATGTTTCTTCTTGGTCTTGTTTGGTTTCTGTGTTTCAGAAGTTTCAGATGTTTCAGATGTTGGACTTTTTGCAGTGAAGAAGTGGGTCCTAATAATTATGAAAACAGTTTGTCTGATAATATACTCCTCTCGAAGTTATGTGATTTCAGTGGATCTTATGGTGTGAGAAAAAAAGACTATTGTCGAAGTAAGAGATACGTCAATAAATCAGATATTTTATGGCCAGTGATTCACTGTGTTCAGTTGTCACAATTTGTGTTATAACAGAACTACTTCTATAGAAGCCACTATGGGCAGCACCTTATTGACAACCGTGACGTGGGGTTACGCACACAACACCTTGCTATTGGGAGGTGGGAACGCTACCTCACTGCAGGAGGAGCCTGAGCTTGTGGGGGAGGAGCCTATGCTGTCGTTAGGGAACACCATTAAAAAGCATGAAATTAACTTCCATATTTCCACTTACGGAACATCGCTAAAATCAGGAATTTCCTTCCTAAAAGTGACACGGAAAAACGTATTCACGCGTTTGTCACCTCAAGGCTCGACTACTGTAACGCTTTATTGGCAGCGTGCCCTAAAGCCTCTTTGAAGAGCTTCCAGCTCGTTCAGAATACAGCAGCTAGGATCTTAACAGGTACCAAAAGGAGGGAGCACATAACTCCGGTGTTAAAATCACTCCACTGGCTCCTGTGGAGTACAGAATAAAGTTTAAAATCCTTCTTCTGGCATATAAAGCCATAAATGGCTTGGCTCCCTCTTATCTCCAAGACACGTTAGTGTCGTATCAACCAAGTCGAGCGTTGCACTTGTAAGACGCCAGAAGTAAGACTCAGGGAAGGCTAAACTCCTCAGAGTGTCAGTCAAGCTGCATAGGGCGCCCCCTGCTGGAGAAGTATGGTAACTTGAGCACTATCCTCTCCTCCTTCCTACTTTATCTGTTTAGCATTTTTAGGATTTTGACTGTAGTTTGTTCATTGCTATTCACCCGTTGTCCCATTGTCTGTTTCATGGTACGATGACGGGATCTCTGAGCCTGGCCTCTTCCATCTACACCTGCGGACTGCCCCGCCCGACCCGCCTGGGAGTGCTTCAGTCCTGCACCGGACCTGTCCACGTTCAGCGTCCACTGGTCCACGTCCTGTAGCTAGCTTAGGTCCTAGATCTACAGCCTCAGTCCTCGTTCTACAGTCTGACTCCTGGATCTATAGCCTCAGTCCTCGTTCTACAGTCTGACTTCTGGATCTATAGCCCGTCCGTCCGTGGGAGCGGATCCCTTTCTCAAACCATGGGTCTCCCCGAGGTTTCTCACTTTTTTCCCACTGGGTTTTCTTATGAGTTGTTTCTCTGATGCAGGACGGTCTGTTGGGCAGTTAGTGTCCAACTAGAAGGACTGTGATGATCCAGGACACTTTAACATTCTACATGTATGACATTTATCAACATGTGTTCTATATTCTTCATGTGTTTTAACTGTTGATTCTCTGATCTGTGTTGGTGATTTCAATGGTTTTGTTAAGTCTCTGACATGACTTCTGTTGTGATTTAGGGAAATACAAGAATAAATTGTATTGTGTTGTATTGTAAGCTCGTGGGGGAGGTTGAGCGATACCGACTAAAGATAGTCGGCTTCACCTCCACACACAGTTTTGGGCTCTGAACGCCACGTGGGGTTGACCATACTCATTGCCCCCCATCTCAGCTCCGCGTGTTGGAGTTCTCCCCGGTGAATGAGAGGGTCGCGTCCCTCAGCCTCCGGGCGGGGGACAAGTCTCTCAGTGTTGTTGTGCCTACGGGCCTAACAGCAGTGCAGAGTACCCGGCCTTCTTGGAGTCCTTGGGAGGTGCACTGTCCGGGGACTCCGTTATTCTCCTGGGGGACTTCAATGCCCATGTGGGGGACGCCAGTGACACCTGAGAGAGCACAGAGGGTGAGGAGAGAGCACAGAGGGTGAGGAGAGAGCCCAGAGAGTGAGGAGAGAGCACAGAGGGTGAGGAGAGAGCACAGAGAGTGAGGAGAGAGCACAAAGGGTGAGGAGAGAGCACAGAGGGTGAGGAGAGAGCACAGAGAGTGAGAAGAGAGCACAGAGAGTGAGGAGAGAGCACAAAGGGTGAGGAGAGAGCACAGAGAGTGAGGAGAGAGCACAGAGAGTGAGGAGAGAGCACAAAGGGTGAGGAGAGAGCCCAGAGAGTGAGGAGAGAGCACAGAGAGTGAGGAGAGAGCACAGAGGGTGAGGAGAGAGCACAGAGAGTGAGGAGAGAGCACAGAGAGTGAGAAGAGAGCACAGAGAGTGAGGAGAGAGCACAAAGGGTGAGGAGAGAGCACAGAGGGTGAGGAGAGAGCACAGAGAGTGAGAAGAGAGCACAGAGAGTGAGGAGAGAGCACAAAGGGTGAGGAGAGAGCACAGAGAGTGAGGAGAGAGCACAGAGAGTGAGGAGAGAGCACAAAGGGTGAGGAGAGAGCCCAGAGAGTGAGGAGAGAGCACAGAGAGTGAGGAGAGAGCACAGAGAGTGAGGAGAGAGCACAAAGGGTGAGGAGAGAGCCCAGAGAGTGAGGAGAGAGCACAGAGGGTGAGGAGAGAGCACAGAGAGTGAGGAGAGAGCACAGAGGGTGAGGAGAGAGCACAGAGGGTGAGGAGAGAGCCAGAGAGTGAGGAGAGAGCACAGAGGTGAGGAGAGAGCACAAGAGAGTGAGGAGAGAGCACAGAGAGTGAGAAGAGAGCACAGAGAGTGAGGAGAGAGCACAAAGGGTGAGGAGAGAGCACAGAGGGTGAGGAGAGAGCACAGAGAGTGAGAAGAGAGCACAGAGAGTGAGGAGAGAGCACAAAGGGTGAGGAGAGAGCACAGAGAGTGAGGAGAGAGCACAGAGAGTGAGGAGAGAGCACAGAGGGTGAGGAGAGAGCCAGAGGGTGAGGAGAGAGCACAGAGAGTGAGGAGAGAGCACAGAGAGTGAGGAGAGAGCACAGAGAGTGAGGAGAGAGCACAGAGAGTGAGGAGAGAGCACAAGGGTGAGGAGAGAGCACAGAGGGTGAGGAGAGAGCACAGAGGGTGAGGAGAGAGCACAGAGGGTGAGGAGAGAGCCCAGAGGGTGAGGAGAGAGCCCAGAGGGTGAGGAGAGAGCACAGAGAGTGAGGAGAGAGCACAGAGAGTGAGGAGAGAGCACATAGGGTGAGGAGAGAGCACAGAGGGTGAGGAGAGAGCACAGAGGGTGAGGAGAGAGCACAGAGAGTGAGGAGAGAGCACAGAGAGTGAGGAGAGAGCACATAGGGTGAGGAGAGAGCACAGAGGGTGAGGAGAGAGCACAGAGGGTGAGGAGAGAGCACAGAGGGTGAGGAGAGAGCACAGAGGGTGAGGAGAGAGCACAGAGGGTGAGGAGAGAGCACAGAGAGTGAGGAGAGAGCACAGAGGGTGAGGAGAGAGCACAGAGGGTGAGGAGAGAGCACAGAGGGTGCTGATTGATTCTGCTTCAGTCTCAGAGACTGAAGCAGAGACTGAAGCAGAGACTGAAGCAGAGACTGAAGCAGAGACTGAAGCAGAGACTGAAGCAGAGACTGAGGCAGAGACTGAAGCAGAGACTGAAGCAGAGACTGAGGCAGAGACTGAAGCAGAGACTGAAGCAGAGACTGAAGCAGAGACTGAGGCAGAGACTGAAGCAGAGACTGAAGCAGAGACTGAAGCAGAGACTGAGGCAGAGACTGAAGCAGAGACTGAAGCAGAGACTGAGGCAGAGACTGAAGCAGAGACTGAAGCAGAGACTGAGGCAGAGACTGAGGCAGAGACTGAAGCAGAGACTGAAGCAGAGACTGAGGCAGAGACTGAAGCAGAGACTGAAGCAGAGACTGAGGCAGAGACTGAGGCAGAGACTGAAGCAGAGACTGAGGCAGAGACTGAGGCAGAGACTGAAGCAGAGACTGAAGCAGAGACTGAAGCAGAGACTGAAGCAGAGACTGAAGCAGAGACTGAAGCAGAGACTGAAGCAGAGACTGAGGCAGAGACTGAAGCAGAGACTGAAGCAGAGACTGAAGGCAGAGAGACTGAGGCAGAGACTGAAGCAGAGACTGAAGCAGAGACTGAAGCAGAGACTGAAGCAGAGACTGAAGCAGAGACTGAAGCAGAGACTGAAGCAGAGACTGAAGCAGAGACTGAGCAGAGACTGAAGCAGAGACTGAAGCAGAGACTGAAGCAGAGACTGAAGCAGAGACTGAAGCAGAGACTGAAGCAGAGACTGAAGCAGAGACTGAAGCAGAGACTGAAGCAGAGACTGAAGCAGAGACTGAAGCAGAGACTGAAGCAGAGACTGAAGCAGAGACTGAAGCAGAGACTGAAGCAGAGACTGAAGCAGAGACTGAAGCAGAGACTGAAGCAGAGACTGAAGCAGAGACTGAAGCAGAGACTGAAGCAGAGACTGAGGCAGAGACTGAAGCAGAGACTGAAGCAGAGACTAGTCACAGACCAGAGTCACAGACCAGACTCACAGACCAGAGTCACAGACCAGAGTCACAGACCAGAGTCACAGACCAGAGTCACAGACCAGAGTCACAGACCAGAGTCACAGACCAGAGTCACAGACCAGACTCACAGACCAGAGTCAGACCAGAGTCACAGACCAGAGTCAGACCAGAGTCACAGACCAGACTCACAGACCAGAGTCACAGACCAGAGTCACAGACCAGAGTCACAGACCAGAGTAAGACCAGAGTCAGACCAGAGAGAGACCAGACCAGAGACAGACCAGAGACAGACCAGAGACAGACCAGAGACAGACCAGAGTCAGACCAGAGACAGACCAGAGACAGACCAGAGTCAGACCAGAGAGACCAGAGAGAGACCAGAGTCAGACCAGAGTCAGACCAGAGACAGACCAGAGACAGACCAGAGCAGACCAGAGACAGACCAGAGACAGACCAGAGACAGACCAGAGACAGACCAGAGACAGACCAGAGACAGACCAGAGACAGACCAGAGAGAGACCAGAGAGAGACCAGAGACAGACCAGAGACAGACCAGAGACAGACCAGAGACAGACCAGAGACAGACCAGAGACAGACCAGAGAGAGACCAGAGAGAGACCAGAGAGACGAGAGAGACCAGAGACAGACCAGAGACAGACCAGAGAGAGACCAGAGAGAGACCAGAGACCCAGAGACAGACCAGAGAAGACCAGAGACAGACCAGAGAGAGACCAGAGAGAGACCAGAGAGAGACCAGAGACAGACCAGAGACAGACCAGAGACAGACCAGAGAAGACCAGAGACAGACCAGAGACAGACCAGAGACAGACCAGAGACAGACCAGAGACAGACCAGAGAAGACCAGAGAGACCAGAGACAGACCAGAGACAGACCAGAGACAGACCAGAGACAGACAGAGAACCAGAGACAGACCAGAGAAGACCAGAGACAGACCAGAGACAGACCAGAGAGAGACCAGAGACAGACCAGAGAGACAGCCAGAGACCAGAGACAGACCAGAGACAGACCAGAGACAGACCAGAGACAGACCAGAGACAGACCAGAGAGAGACCAGAGAGAGACCAGAGAGAGACCAGAGACAGACCAGAGAGAGACCAGAGAAGACCAGAGAAGACCAGAGAGAGACCAGAGAGAGACCAGAGAGAGACCAGAGAGAGACCAGAGAGAGCAGAGAGACCAGAGACAGACCAGAGACAGACCAGAGAGAGACCAGAGAAGACCAGAGACAGACCAGAGACAGACCAGAGACAGACCAGAGACAGACCAGAGACAGACCAGAGACAGACCAGAGACAGACCAGAGACAGACCAGAGAGAGACCAGAGACAGACCAGAGACAGACCAGAGAGAGACCAGAGTCAGACCAGAGACAGACCAGAGACAGACCAGAGAGAGACCAGAGAGAGACCAGAGACAGACCAGAGACAGACCAGAGTCAGACCAGAGACAGACCAGAGACAGACCAGAGACAGACCAGAGACAGACCAGAGACAGACCAGAGACAGACCAGAGACAGACCAGAGACAGACCAGAGACAGACCAGAGACAGACCAGAGACAGACCAGAGAGAGACCAGAGACAGACCAGAGACAGACCAGAGACAGACCAGAGACAGACCAGAGAGAGACCAGAGAGAGACCAGAGACAGACCAGAGACAGACCAGAGACAGACCAGAGACAGACCAGAGACAGACCAGAGACAGACCAGAGACAGACCAGAGACAGACCAGAGAGAGACCAGAGACAGACCAGAGACAGACCAGAGACAGACCAGAGACAGACCAGAGACAGACCAGAGACAGACCAGAGACAGACCAGAGACAGACCAGAGACAGACCAGAGTCAGACCAGAGACAGACCAGAGTCAGACCAGAGTCAGACCAGAGTCAGACCAGAGACAGACCAGAGACAGACCAGAGTCAGACCAGAGACAGACCAGAGAGAGACCAGAGACAGACCAGAGAGAGACCAGAGAGAGACCAGAGTCAGACCAGAGTCAGACCAGAGTCAGACCAGAGTCAGACCAGAGTCAGACCAGAGACAGACCAGAGACAGACCAGAGTCAGACCAGAGACAGACCAGAGAGAGACCAGAGACAGACCAGAGACAGACCAGAGTCAGACCAGAGTCAGACCAGAGTCAGACCAGAGACAGACCAGAGAGAGACCAGAGACAGACCAGAGTCAGACCAGAGTCAGACCAGAGACAGACCAGAGAGAGACCAGAGACAGACCAGAGACAGACCAGAGTCAGACCAGAGTCCACAAACATCTCAGAGCTGTCACTGATGATAATGAGCAACACAGGAATGAGAACCGGGGGGATGGAGACTTCTGATCAGAGTCAGGAGTTTTAATGTAGAAAACACCATTATTTGACAGCAAAGGGTTTCACACAACAATGCAAACAATGAGTGATATTATTATCATTTATAATATCTGAAATGCAAACAAACAGAACATAGAAAATGTCTTTATCTGCAGTCAGGGAGTCCAGCCCTGCGGAGCCATGTGTGTGTGTGTGTGTGTGTCGGGATGGTGTGTCATTGCCGTCACAGTTCACTGCTCAGGCACAAAACACGCAGTGACTTCCTCCTCCTCATGATGATGGTAATAAGCAGATCTGGGTCAGCGCTGCCCCTTCTCTCTCACACACACACACACACACACATAGACAGAGACACACACAAACACACATCTTGTAGTGGTTGCCTCCTGAGGGGAGTCGTGACATTGTGCCGCCTCCACTCTCTCACTACAATAGCCCCTCTCTCTCTTTGCCTTTTTCCTTTTTCTTTCTCTGTCCGTCTCTCTCCATCCCTCTCTATATGTATCTGTCTCTCTCTCTCTCTCTGTCTCTCTCTCCATCTCTCTCTCATCCATCTCTCTATGTCTCTATCTCTCTCTCTTTCTCTCTCTCTGTGTCTAACATGAGACATTCCTGTGTGTACTCCACTGAGCTGTCCCTGTATGTCACCGAGTGTGTGTCTGTGTGTGTAAGTGTCTGCGTGTGTAAGTAAGTGTGTGTGTGTGGGTGTAAGTGTGTTTGGACATGTAGAAGAAACAAAATCTATGACAGGAAAGAGAAGCGCAGAAAAAACAAAAGCCCAAAATGGAGTTGGCAGAAGCTGGAACAGCTGCTCCCAAAACACCATCACCCAGATATTGTTATGATACTTATACATACATACATACATTGCTATATATATACATACACACGCACATACACATTTATCATACAGATTTAACATATACATACATACATACATACATACAGTGCCTTGCGAAAGTATTCGTCCCCCTTGAACCTTTCAACATTTCGCCATATTTCAGGCTTCAAACATAAAGATATAAAATTTAATTTTTTTGTCATGAATCAACAACAAGTGGGACACAATCGTAAAGTGGAACGAGATTTATTGGATAATTTAAACTTTTTTAACAAATAAAAAACTGAAAAGTGGGGTGTGCAATATTATTGGGCCCCTTTACTTTCAGTGCAGCAAACTCAGTCCAGAAGTTCAGTGAGGATCTTTGAATGATCCAATGTTGTCCTAAATGACTGATGATGATAAATAGAATGCTCCTGTGTGTAATCAAGTCTCCGTATAAATGCACCTGCTCTTTGATAGTCTCAGGGTTCTGTTTAAAGCACAGAGAGAACCATGAAGACAAAGGAACACACCAGGCAGGTCCGAGATACTGTTGTGGAGAAGTTTAAAGCCGGATTTGGATACAAAAAGATTTCCCAAGCTTTAAACATCTCAAGGAGCACTGTGCAAGCAATTATATTGAAATGGAAGGAGTATCAGACCACTGCAAATCTACCAAGACCCGGCCGTCCCTCCAAACTTTCATCTCAAACAAGGAGAAGACTGATCAGAGATGCAGCCAAGAGGCCCATGATCACTCTGGATGAACTGCAGATAACTACAGCTGAGGTGGGGATGGTGTGTTCAGGGTGATGAGCTGTGTTGCTTTTACGCCAAACATATCGTTTTGCATTGTGGCCAAAAAGTTTGATTTTGGTTCCATCTGACCAGAGCACCTTCTTCCACATGTTTGGTGTGTCTCCCAGGTGGCTTGTGGCAAACTTTAAATGAGACTTTTTATGGATATCTTTGAGAAATGGCTTTCTTCTTGCCACTCTTCCATAAAGGCCAGATTTGTGCAGTGCACGACTGATTGTTGTCCTATGGACAGACTCTCCCACCTCAGCTGTAGTTATCTGCAGTTCATCCAGAGTGATCATGGGCCTCTTGGCTGCATCTCTGATCAGTCTTCTCCTTGTTTGAGATGAAAGTTTGGAGGGACGGCCGGGTCTTGGTAGATTTGCAGTGGTCTGATACTCCTTCCATTTCAATATAACTGCTTGCACAGTGCTCCTTGAGATGTTTAAAGCTTGGGAAATCTTTTTGTATCCAAATCCGGCTTTAAACTTCTCCACAACAGTATCTCGGACCTGCCTGGTGTGTTCCTTTGTCTTCATGGTTCTCTCTGTGCTTTAAACAGAACCCTGAGACTATCAAAGAGCAGGTGCATTTATACGGAGACTTGATTACACACAGGAGCATTCTATTTATCATCATCAGTCATTTAGGACAACATTGGATCATTCAAAGATCCTCACTGAACTTCTGGACTGAGTTTGCTGCACTGAAAGTAAAGGGGCCCAATAATATTGCACGCCCCACTTTTCAGTTTTTTATTTTTTTTAGAAGTTTAAATTATCCAATAAATCTTGTTCCACTTCACGATTGTGTCCCACTTGTTGTTGATTCATAACAAAAAAATTAAATTTTATATCTTTATGTTTGAAGACTGAAATGTGGCAAAATGTTGAAAGGTTCAAGGGGGCCGAATACTTTCGCAAGGCACTGTACATACATACATTGCTATATATATACAAACACACGCACATACACATTTATCATACAGATTTAACATATACTGTACATACATACGAGTCCCTGTGTGTCCCTGTGAGTCCGTGTGTCCCTGTGTCCCTGTGAGTCCGTGTGTCCCTGTGAGTCCCTGTGAGTCCGTGTGTCCCTGTGTCCCTGTGAGTCCCTGTGGGGGAGGGACACAGGGTCTGGGGCCTGAGGGGTTGGTTTGTTACAGTGACTGGACTCGAAATCAGAGGATTTCCACGTCCTACATTCGACAGCAACATTCACACAGATGTTTGACCCAACAGACTGTGGACGAGGACAGAGGAGAGAGGAGAGAGGACAGAGGACAGAGGAGAGAGGAGAGAGGAGAGAGGACAGAGGAGAGAGGAGAGAGGACAGAGGACAGAGGACAGAGGACAGAGGAGAGAGGACAGAGGAGAGAGGACAGAGGACAGAGGAGAGAGGACAGAGGAGAGAGGACAGAGGAGAGAGGACAGAGGAGAGAGGAGAGAGGAGAGAGGACAGAGGAGAGAGGACAGAGGACAGAGGACAGAGGACAGAGGAGAGAGGACAGAGGAGAGAGGACAGAGGACAGAGGACAGAGGACAGAGGAGAGAGGACAGAGGAGAGAGGACAGAGGAGAGAGGAGAGAGGAGAGAGGAGAGAGGACAGAGGACAGAGGAGAGAGGACAGAGGACAGAGGAGAGAGGACAGAGGAGAGAGGACAGAGGAGAGAGGACAGAGGAGAGAGGAGAGAGGACAGAGGAGAGAGGACAGAGGAGAGAGGACAGAGGAGAGAGGACAGTCTCTCTATAGAAAGCAGTGTCTTATTGAGGCCATTGCTGATTTTCAGGCAGAACACTTTTACATTTATTTTCTTTTGTTCTTTTCTTTTGTTCTCACTCTCATTTATTTTTCCATTTCTCATTTTAAAACATGAAGAAAATTGTCTCTTTATAATTGTTATTGTTCTCAGTGACAAAAGGATTGACATGTGCTGTGATGCTGTATCGGACTGGTGAACAGGGAGCAGCGTCTGCAGTCAGAGCTCTGGATGGAGCCTGCGTTCTGTAGTTATCTGCAGTTCATCCAGAGCGATCATGGGCCTCTTGGCTGCATCTCTGATCAGTCTTCTCCTTGTTTGAGATGAAAGTTTGGAGGGACGGCCGGGTCTTGGTAGATTTGCAGTGGTCTGATACTCCTTCCATTTCAATATAATTGCTTGCACGGTGCTCCTTGAGATGTTTAAAGCTTGGGAAATCTTTTTGTATCCAAATCCGGCTTTAAACTTCTCCACAACAGTATCTCGGACCTGCCTGGTGTGTTCCTTTGTCTTCATGGTTCTCTCTGTGCTTTAAACAGAACCCTGAGACTATCAAAGAGCAGGTGCATTTATACGGAGACTTGATTACACACAGGTGCATTCTATTTATCATCATCAGTCATTTAGGACAACATTGGATCATTCAAAGATCCTCACTGAACTTCTGGACTGAGTTTGCTGCACTGAAAGTAAAGGGGCCCAATAATATTGCACGCCCCTCTTTTCAGTTTTTTATTTGTTAAAAAAGTTTAAATTATCCAATACATTTCGTTCCACTTCACGATTGTGTCCCACTTGTTGTTGATTCATGACAAAAAATTAAAATGTTATATCTTTATGTTTGAAGCCTGAAATGTGGCGAAATGTTGAAAGGTTCAAGGGGGCCGAATACTTTAGCAAGGCACTGTATATGTCGTATGTCATGTGTGTATATATGTCGTATGTCATGTGTGTATATATGTTGTATGTCACGTGTGTATATATGTTGTATGTCATGTATGTATATATGTCGTATGTCACGTGTGTATATATGTTGTATGTCATATGTCGTATGTCACGTGTGTATATATGTTGTATGTCATGTATGTATATATGTCGTATGTCACGTGTGTATATATGTTGTATGTCATGTATGTATATATGTCATGTGTGTATATATGTTGTATGTATATATGTTGTATGTCATGCGTGTATATATGTTGTATGTCATGTATGTATATATGTCCATCCATCCATCCATTTTCTTCCCCTTAATCCATTTCTGAGTCGGGGGGGTGGCAGTCAGAGCTGCACCCAGTACACAGAGCACCAGCCCCTCACTGATCCTCTGCAGGTGCTGAGTCCACAGGAGCTGAGATCTTTCAGTTGGGGCTTTGGGAAAAGTAGGGTTAAGTGTCTTGCCCAAGGACACAACGACAGCAGTCATCAGTGGGAGTCGTGAAGTAGGTCTTGGGCTCGAACCCACGACCTTCAGGCCCAAAGGCCAATGCTCTACCAACTGAGCTACTGTCGCCCTATATATGTCATGTATGTATATATGTCGTATGTCATGGAAGCAGATACGGTCTCCACATTCAAGGCCAGGCTTAAAGCACTCTACTTTAATTTAGCATATAATTAGGTCATATATAATATGTGGTGTATATATTATATATATATTTATATATATATATATATATATATATATATATATATATGCTGCATTATGTTATATATTATACAATATATGTATTATGTTGTGTATTGTGTTATGTTGTATATTATGTTATATATTATGCTGTATGTTATGTATTATCACAGCGCCTTAATGGCGAAGTGGCACGCTATTTGCCAAAACAATTTCCAAGTGGTAACTTTGTTTGTTACTTACGTGGCAATAACAATGATTCTGATTCTGATTATATATGATATACAGTAGGACAAAAAAGTATTTAGTCAGCCACCGATTGTGCAAGTTCTCCCACTTAAAATAATGACAGAGGTCTGTAATTTGCATCAGAGGTTCACTTCAACTGTGAGAGACAGAATGTGGAAACAAAATCCAGGAATTCACATTTTAGGATTTTTAAAGAATTTATTTGTAAATTATGTTGGAAAATAAGTATTTGGTCATTTCAAACAAGGAAGATCTGTGGGTCTCACAGACCTGTAACTTCTTCTTTAAGAAGCTCTTCTGTCCTCCACTCGTTACCTGTATTAATGGCACCTGTTTGAACTCATCTGTATAAAAGACACCTGTCCACAGCCTCAAACAGTCAGACTCCAAACTCCACTATGGCCAAGACCAAAGAGCTATCGAAGGACACCAGGAAACGAATTGTAGACCTGCACCAGACTGGGAAGAGTGAATCTACAATAGGCAAGCAGCTTGGTGTGAACAAATCAACTGTGGGAGCAATTATCAGAAAATGGAAGACATACAAGACCACTGATAATCTCCCTCGATCTGGGGCTCCACGCAAGATCTCATCCCGTGGGGTCAAAATGATCATGAGAACGGTGATCAAAAGTCCCAGAACCACACGGGGGACCTGGTGAATGACCTGCAGAGAGCTGGGACCAAAGTAACAAAGGTTACCATCAGTAACACACTACGACGACAGGGAATCAACTCTTACAGTGCCAGACGTGTCCCCCTGCTGAAGCCAGTGCATGTCCAGGCCCGTCTGAAGTTTGCCAGAGAGCACATGGATGATACAGCAGAGGATTGGGAGAATGTCATGTGGTCAGATGAAACCAAAGTAGAGCTGTTTGGTATAAACTCAACTCGTCGTGTTTGGAGGAAGAAGAATACTGAGCTGCATCCCAAGAACACCATACCTACTGTGAAGCATGGGGGTGGAAACGTCATGCTTTGGGGCTGTTTTTCTGCTAAGGGGACAGGACGACTGATCCGTGATAAGGAAAGAATGAATAGGGCCATGTATCGTGAGATTTTGAGCCAAAACCTCCTTCCATCAGTGAGAGCTTTGAAGATGAAACGTGGCTGGGTCTTCCAGCATGACAATGATCCCAAACACACCGCCCGGGCAACGAAGGAGTGGCTCCGTAAGAAGCATTTGAAAGTCCTGGAGTGGCCTCGCCAGTCTCCAGACCTCAACCCCATTGAACATCTGTGGAGGGAGTTGAAAGTCTGTGTTCACTGCTCTCGAGAAGATCTGCATGGAGGAATGGGCCAAAATACCAGCTACTGTGTGTGCAAACCTGGTAAAGACCTATAGTAATCGTTTGACCTGTTATTGCCAACAA
>OZ035827.1:210000-291101 GCA_964034765.1 Knipowitschia caucasica | reverse complement strand
AGACTGAAGCAGAGACTGAAGCAGAGACTGAAGCAGAGACTGAAGCAGAGACTGAAGCAGAGACTGAGGCAGAGACTGAAGCAGAGACTGAAGCAGAGACTGAAGCAGAGACTGAAGCAGAGACTGAAGCAGAGACTGAAGCAGAGACTGAAGCAGAGACTGAGGCAGAGACTGAGGCAGAGACTGAAGCAGAGACTGAAGCAGAGACTGAAGCAGAGACTGAGGCAGAGACTGAAGCAGAGACTGAAGCAGAGACTGAAGCAGAGACTGAAGCAGAGACTGAGGCAGAGACTGAAGCAGAGACTGAGGCAGAGACTGAAGCAGAGACTGAGGCAGAGACTGAAGCAGAGACTGAAGCAGAGACTGAAGCAGAGACTGAAGCAGAGACTGAGGCAGAGACTGAAGCAGAGACTGAGGCAGAGACTGAAGCAGAGACTGAAGCAGAGACTGAGGCAGAGACTGAAGCAGAGACTGAAGCAGAGACTGAGGCAGAGACTGAAGCAGAGACTGAGGCAGAGACTGAAGCAGAGACTGAAGCAGAGACTGAGGCAGAGACTGAAGCAGAGACTGAAGCAGAGACTGAAGCAGAGACTGAAGCAGAGACTGAGGCAGAGACTGAAGCAGAGACTGAAGCAGAGACTGAAGCAGAGACTGAGGCAGAGACTGAAGCAGAGACTGAAGCAGAGACTGAGGCAGAGACTGAAGCAGAGACTGAAGCAGAGACTGAGGCAGAGACTGAAGCAGAGACTGAAGCAGAGACTGAAGCAGAGACTGAGGCAGAGACTGAAGCAGAGACTGAAGCAGAGACTGAAGCAGAGACTGAAGCAGAGACTGAAGCAGAGACTGAAGCAGAGACTGAAGCAGAGACTGAGGCAGAGACTGAAGCAGAGACTGAAGCAGAGACTGAAGCAGAGACTGAGGCAGAGACTGAAGCAGAGACTGAAGCAGAGACTGAAGCAGAGACTGAAGCAGAGACTGAAGCAGAGACTGAAGCAGAGACTGAGGCAGAGACTGAAGCAGAGACTGAAGCAGAGACTGAAGCAGAGACTGAAGCAGAGACTGAAGCAGAGACTGAAGCAGAGACTGAAGCAGAGACTGAAGCAGAGACTGAGGCAGAGACTGAAGCAGAGACTGAAGCAGAGACTGAAGCAGAGACTGAGGCAGAGACTGAAGCAGAGACTGAAGCAGAGACTGAAGCAGAGACTGAGGCAGAGACTGAAGCAGAGACTGAAGCAGAGACTGAGGCAGAGACTGAAGCAGAGACTGAAGCAGAGACTGAAGCAGAGACTGAAGCAGAGACTGAGGCAGAGACTGAAGCAGAGACTGAGGCAGAGACTGAAGCAGAGACTGAAGCAGAGACTGAAGCAGAGACTGAAGCAGAGACTGAAGCAGAGACTGAGGCAGAGACTGAAGCAGAGACTGAAGCAGAGACTGAAGCAGAGACTGAAGCAGAGACTGAAGCAGAGACTGAGGCAGAGACTGAGGCAGAGACTGAAGCAGAGACTGAAGCAGAGACTGAAGCAGAGACTGAGGCAGAGACTGAAGCAGAGACTGAAGCAGAGACTGAAGCAGAGACTGAAGCAGAGACTGAGGCAGAGACTGAGGCAGAGACTGAAGCAGAGACTGAGGCAGAGACTGAAGCAGAGACTGAGGCAGAGACTGAAGCAGAGACTGAAGCAGAGACTGAAGCAGAGACTGAGGCAGAGACTGAGGCAGAGACTGAAGCAGAGACTGAGGCAGAGACTGAAGCAGAGACTGAAGCAGAGACTGAAGCAGAGACTGAGGCAGAGACTGAAGCAGAGACTGAAGCAGAGACTGAAGCAGAGACTGAAGCAGAGACTGAGGCAGAGACTGAGGCAGAGACTGAAGCAGAGACTGAAGCAGAGACTGAAGCAGAGACTGAAGCAGAGACTGAAGCAGAGACTGAAGCAGAGACTGAAGCAGAGACTGAGGCAGAGACTGAGGCAGAGACTGAAGCAGAGACTGAGGCAGAGACTGAAGCAGAGACTGAAGCAGAGACTGAAGCAGAGACTGAGGCAGAGACTGAAGCAGAGACTGAAGCAGAGACTGAAGCAGAGACTGAAGCAGAGACTGAAGCAGAGACTGAAGCAGAGACTGAAGCAGAGACTGAAGCAGAGACTGAAGCAGAGACTGAAGCAGAGACTGAAGCAGAGACTGAAGCAGAGACTGAAGCAGAGACTGAAGCAGAGACTGAGGCAGAGACTGAGGCAGAGACTGAAGCAGAGACTGAAGCAGAGACTGAAGCAGAGACTGAGGCAGAGACTGAAGCAGAGACTGAAGCAGAGACTGAAGCAGAGACTGAAGCAGAGACTGAGGCAGAGACTGAAGCAGAGACTGAGGCAGAGACTGAAGCAGAGACTGAGGCAGAGACTGAAGCAGAGACTGAAGCAGAGACTGAAGCAGAGACTGAAGCAGAGACTGAGGCAGAGACTGAAGCAGAGACTGAGGCAGAGACTGAGGCAGAGACTGAAGCAGAGACTGAGGCAGAGACTGAAGCAGAGACTGAAGCAGAGACTGAAGCAGAGACTGAAGCAGAGACTGAGGCAGAGACTGAGGCAGAGACTGAAGCAGAGACTGAGGCAGAGACTGAAGCAGAGACTGAAGCAGAGACTGAAGCAGAGACTGAAGCAGAGACTGAGGCAGAGACTGAAGCAGAGACTGAAGCAGAGACTGAAGCAGAGACTGAAGCAGAGACTGAAGCAGAGACTGAAGCAGAGACTGAAGCAGAGACTGAAGCAGAGACTGAGGCAGAGACTGAGGCAGAGACTGAAGCAGAGACTGAAGCAGAGACTGAGGCAGAGACTGAAGCAGAGACTGAAGCAGAGACTGAAGCAGAGACTGAGGCAGAGACTGAAGCAGAGACTGAAGCAGAGACTGAGGCAGAGACTGAAGCAGAGACTGAAGCAGAGACTGAAGCAGAGACTGAGGCAGAGACTGAAGCAGAGACTGAAGCAGAGACTGAGGCAGAGACTGAAGCAGAGACTGAAGCAGAGACTGAGGCAGAGACTGAGGCAGAGACTGAAGCAGAGACTGAAGCAGAGACTGAAGCAGAGACTGAAGCAGAGACTGAAGCAGAGACTGAGGCAGAGACTGAAGCAGAGACTGAAGCAGAGACTGAAGCAGAGACTGAGGCAGAGACTGAAGCAGAGACTGAAGCAGAGACTGAGGCAGAGACTGAAGCAGAGACTGAAGCAGAGACTGAAGCAGAGACTGAAGCAGAGACTGAAGCAGAGACTGAAGCAGAGACTGAAGCAGAGACTGAAGCAGAGACTGAAGCAGAGACTGAAGCAGAGACTGAAGCAGAGACTGAAGCAGAGACTGAAGCAGAGACTGAAGCAGAGACTGAAGCAGAGACTGAAGCAGAGACTGAAGCAGAGACTGAAGCAGAGACTGAAGCAGAGACTGAGGCAGAGACTGAGGCAGAGACTGAAGCAGAGACTGAAGCAGAGACTGAAGCAGAGACTGAGGCAGAGACTGAAGCAGAGACTGAAGCAGAGACTGAAGCAGAGACTGAAGCAGAGACTGAGGCAGAGACTGAGGCAGAGACTGAAGCAGAGACTGAGGCAGAGACTGAAGCAGAGACTGAAGCAGAGACTGAAGCAGAGACTGAAGCAGAGACTGAAGCAGAGACTGAGGCAGAGACTGAAGCAGAGACTGAGGCAGAGACTGAGGCAGAGACTGAAGCAGAGACTGAGGCAGAGACTGAAGCAGAGACTGAAGCAGAGACTGAAGCAGAGACTGAGGCAGAGACTGAAGCAGAGACTGAAGCAGAGACTGAAGCAGAGACTGAAGCAGAGACTGAAGCAGAGACTGAGGCAGAGACTGAAGCAGAGACTGAAGCAGAGACTGAGGCAGAGACTGAAGCAGAGACTGAAGCAGAGACTGAGGCAGAGACTGAAGCAGAGACTGAAGCAGAGACTGAAGCAGAGACTGAGGCAGAGACTGAAGCAGAGACTGAAGCAGAGACTGAAGCAGAGACTGAAGCAGAGACTGAAGCAGAGACTGAAGCAGAGACTGAAGCAGAGACTGAAGCAGAGACTGAAGCAGAGACTGAAGCAGAGACTGAAGCAGAGACTGAAGCAGAGACTGAAGCAGAGACTGAAGCAGAGACTGAGGCAGAGACTGAAGCAGAGACTGAAGCAGAGACTGAGGCAGAGACTGAAGCAGAGACTGAAGCAGAGACTGAAGCAGAGACTGAAGCAGAGACTGAGGCAGAGACTGAAGCAGAGACTGAAGCAGAGACTGAGGCAGAGACTGAAGCAGAGACTGAAGCAGAGACTGAAGCAGAGACTGAAGCAGAGACTGAGGCAGAGACTGAAGCAGAGACTGAAGCAGAGACTGAGGCAGAGACTGAAGCAGAGACTGAAGCAGAGACTGAAGCAGAGACTGAAGCAGAGACTGAAGCAGAGACTGAGGCAGAGACTGAAGCAGAGACTGAAGCAGAGACTGAAGCAGAGACTGAAGCAGAGACTGAGGCAGAGACTGAAGCAGAGACTGAAGCAGAGACTGAGGCAGAGACTGAAGCAGAGACTGAAGCAGAGACTGAAGCAGAGACTGAAGCAGAGACTGAAGCAGAGACTGAGGCAGAGACTGAAGCAGAGACTGAAGCAGAGACTGAGGCAGAGACTGAGGCAGAGACTGAAGCAGAGACTGAAGCAGAGACTGAGGCAGAGACTGAAGCAGAGACTGAGGCAGAGACTGAAGCAGAGACTGAAGCAGAGACTGAGGCAGAGACTGAAGCAGAGACTGAAGCAGAGACTGAGGCAGAGACTGAAGCAGAGACTGAGCAGAGACTGAAGCAGAGACTGAAGCAGAGACTGAGGCAGAGACTGAAGCAGAGACTGAAGCAGAGACTGAAGCAGAGACTGAAGCAGAGACTGAAGCAGAGACTGAGGCAGAGACTGAAGCAGAGACTGAGGCAGAGACTGAGGCAGAGACTGAAGCAGAGACTGAAGCAGAGACTGAAGCAGAGACTGAAGCAGAGACTGAGGCAGAGACTGAAGCAGAGACTGAAGCAGAGACTGAAGCAGAGACTGAAGCAGAGACTGAAGCAGAGACTGAAGCAGAGACTGAGGCAGAGACTGAAGCAGAGACTGAGGCAGAGACTGAGGCAGAGACTGAAGCAGAGACTGAAGCAGAGACTGAAGCAGAGACTGAAGCAGAGACTGAAGCAGAGACTGAGGCAGAGACTGAGGCAGAGACTGAAGCAGAGACTGAGGCAGAGACTGAAGCAGAGACTGAGGCAGAGACTGAAGCAGAGACTGAAGCAGAGACTGAAGCAGAGACTGAGGCAGAGACTGAAGCAGAGACTGAAGCAGAGACTGAGGCAGAGACTGAAGCAGAGACTGAAGCAGAGACTGAGGCAGAGACTGAGGCAGAGACTGAAGCAGAGACTGAAGCAGAGACTGAAGCAGAGACTGAAGCAGAGACTGAGGCAGAGACTGAAGCAGAGACTGAAGCAGAGACTGAAGCAGAGACTGAAGCAGAGACTGAAGCAGAGACTGAAGCAGAGACTGAAGCAGAGACTGAGGCAGAGACTGAAGCAGAGACTGAGGCAGAGACTGAAGCAGAGACTGAGGCAGAGACTGAAGCAGAGACTGAAGCAGAGACTGAAGCAGAGACTGAGGCAGAGACTGAAGCAGAGACTGAAGCAGAGACTGAAGCAGAGACTGAAGCAGAGACTGAAGCAGAGACTGAGGCAGAGACTGGAGAGCAGAGACTGAGGCAGCAGAGACTGAAGCAGAGACTGAAGCAGAGACTGAGGCAGAGACTGAAGCAGAGACTGAAGCAGAGACTGAGGCAGAGACTGAAGCAGAGACTGAAGCAGAGACTGAAGCAGAGACTGAGGCAGAGACTGAAGCAGAGACTGAAGCAGAGACTGAAGCAGAGACTGAAACAGAGACTGAAGCAGAGACTGAAGCAGAGACTGAAACAGAGACTGAAGCAGAGACTGAAGCAGAGACTGAAGCAGAGACTGAAGCAGAGACTGAAGCAGAGACTGAAGCAGAGACTGAAGCAGAGACTGAAACAGAGACTGAGGCAGAGACTGAAGCAGAGACTGAAGCAGAGACTGAAGCAGAGACTGAAGCAGAGACTGAGGCAGAGACTGAAGCAGAGACTGAAACAGAGACTGAGGCAGAGAATGAAGCAGAGACTGAAGCAGAGACTGAAGCAGAGACTGAAGCAGAGACTGAAGCAGAGACTGAAGCAGAGACTGAACAGAGACTGAAGCAGAGACTGAAGCAGAGACTGAAGCAGAGACTGAAGCAGAGACTGAAGCAGAGACTGAGGCAGAGACTGAAGCAGAGACTGAGGCAGAGACTGAAGCAGAGACTGAAGCAGAGACTGAAGCAGAGACTGAAGCAGAGACTGAAGCAGAGACTGAGCAGAGACTGAAGCAGAGACTGAGGCAGAGACTGAAGCAGAGACTGAAGCAGAGACTGAAGCAGAGACTGAAGCAGAGACTGAAGCAGAGACTGAAGCAGAGACTGAGGCAGAGACTGAAGCAGAGACTGAAGCAGAGACTGAAGCAGAGACTGAAGCAGAGACTGAGGCAGAGACTGAAGCAGAGACTGAAGCAGAGACTGAGGCAGAGACTGAAGCAGAGACTGAAGCAGAGACTGAGGCAGAGACTGAAGCAGAGACTGAGGCAGAGACTGAGGCAGAGACTGAAGCAGAGACTGAAGGCAGAGACTGAGGCAGAGACTGAAGCAGAGACTGAGGCAGAGACTGAAGCAGAGACTGAGGCAGAGACTGAAGCAGAGACTGAAGCAGAGACTGAGCAGAGACTGAAGCAGAGACTGAAGCAGAGACTGAAGCAGAGACTGAAGCAGAGACTGAAGCAGAGACTGAGGCAGAGACTGAAGCAGAGACTGAGGCAGAGACTGAGACAGAGACTGAAGCAGAGACTGAAGCAGAGACTGAAGCAGAGACTGAAGCAGAGACTGAGGCAGAGACTGAAGCAGAGACTGAAGCAGAGACTGAAGCAGAGACTGAAGCAGAGAATGAAGCAGAGACTGAAGCAGAGACTGAGGCAGAGACTGAAGCAGAGACTGAGGCAGAGACTGAGGCAGAGACTGAAGCAGAGACTGAAGCAGAGACTGAAGCAGAGACTGAAGCAGAGACTGAAGCAGAGACTGAGGCAGAGACTGAGGCAGAGACTGAAGCAGAGACTGAGGCAGAGACTGAAGCAGAGACTGAGGCAGAGACTGAAGCAGAGACTGAAGCAGAGACTGAAGCAGAGACTGAGGCAGAGACTGAAGCAGAGACTGAAGCAGAGACTGAGGCAGAGACTGAAGCAGAGACTGAAGCAGAGACTGGTGCAGAGACTGAGGCAGAGACTGAAGCAGAGACTGAAGCAGAGACTGAAGCAGAGACTGAAGCAGAGACTGAGGCAGAGACTGAAGCAGAGACTGAAGCAGAGACTGAGGCAGAGACTGAAGCAGAGACTGAAGCAGAGACTGAAGCAGAGACTGAAGCAGAGACTGAGGCAGAGACTGAAGCAGAGACTGAGGCAGAGACTGAAGCAGAGACTGAGGCAGAGACTGAAGCAGAGACTGAAGCAGAGACTGAAGCAGAGACTGAGGCAGAGACTGAAGCAGAGACTGAAGCAGAGACTGAAGCAGAGACTGAAGCAGAGACTGAAGCAGAGACTGAGGCAGAGACTGAGGCAGAGACTGAAGCAGAGACTGAAGCAGAGACTGAAGCAGAGACTGAGGCAGAGAATGAAGCAGAGACTGAAGCAGAGACTGAAGCAGAGACTAAAGCAGAGACTGAGGCAGAGACTGAGGCAGAGACTGAAGCAGAGACTGAGACAGAGACTGAAGCAGACACTGAAGCAGAGGCTGGAGCAGAGACTGAAGCAGAGACTGAGGCAGAGACTGAGGCAGAGACTGAAGCAGAGACTGAGGCAGAGACTGAAGCAGAGACTGAAGCAGAGACTGAAGCAGAGACTGAAGCAGAGACTGAGGCAGAGACTGAAGCAGAGACTGAAGCAGAGACTGAAGCAGAGACTGAAGCAGAGACTGAAGCAGAGACTGAGGCAGAGACTGAAGCAGAGACTGAAGCAGAGACTGAGGCAGAGACTGAAGCAGAGACTGAAGCAGAGACTGAGGCAGAGACTGAAGCAGAGACTGAAGCAGAGACTGAAGCAGAGACTGAGGCAGAGACTGAAGCAGAGACTGAAGCAGAGACTGAAGCAGAGACTGAAACAGAGACTGAAGCAGAGACTGAAGCAGAGACTGAAACAGAGACTGAAGCAGAGACTGAAGCAGAGACTGAAGCAGAGACTGAAGCAGAGACTGAAGCAGAGACTGAAGCAGAGACTGAAGCAGAGACTGAAACAGAGACTGAGGCAGAGAATGAAGCAGAGACTGAAGCAGAGACTGAAGCAGAGACTGAAGCAGAGACTGAGGCAGAGACTGAAGCAGAGACTGAAACAGAGACTGAGGCAGAGAATGAAGCAGAGACTGAAGCAGAGACTGAAGCAGAGACTGAAGCAGAGACTGAAGCAGAGACTGAAGCAGAGACTGAGACAGAGACTGAAGCAGAGACTGAAGCAGAGACTGAAGCAGAGACTGAAGCAGAGACTGAGGCAGAGACTGAGGCAGAGACTGAAGCAGAGACTGAGGCAGAGACTGAAGCAGAGACTGAAGCAGAGACTGAAGCAGAGACTGAAGCAGAGACTGAAGCAGAGACTGAGGCGGAGACTGAGGCAGAGACTGAGGCAGAGACTGAAGCAGAGACTGAGGCAGAGACTGAAGCAGAGACTGAGGCAGAGACTGAAGCAGAGACTGAAGCAGAGACTGAAGCAGAGACTGAGGCAGAGACTGAAGCAGAGACTGAAGCAGAGACTGAGGCAGAGACTGAAGCAGAGACTGAAGCAGAGACTGAGGCAGAGACTGAGGCAGAGACTGAAGCAGAGACTGAAGCAGAGACTGAAGCAGAGACTGAAGCAGAGACTGAGGCAGAGACTGAAGCAGAGACTGAAGCAGAGACTGAAGCAGAGACTGAGGCAGAGACTGAAGCAGAGACTGAAGCAGAGACTGAAGCAGAGACTGAGGCAGAGACTGAAGCAGAGACTGAAGCAGAGACTGAAGCAGAGACTGAAACAGAGACTGAGGCAGAGACTGAGGCAGAGACTGAAGCAGAGACTGAAGCAGAGACTGAGGCAGAGACTGAAGCAGAGACTGAAGCAGAGACTGAAGCAGAGACTGAGGCAGAGACTGAAGCAGAGACTGAGGCAGAGACTGAAGCAGAGACTGAAACAGAGACTGAGGCAGAGACTGAGGCAGAGTCTGAAGCAGAGACTGAAGCAGAGACTGAGGCAGAGACTGAAGCAGAGACTGAAGCAGAGACTGAGGCAGAGACTGAAGCAGAGACTGAAGCAGAGACTGAGGCAGAGACTGAAGCAGAGACTGAAGCAGAGACTGAAGCAGAGACTGAAGCAGAGACTGAAGCAGAGACTGAAGCAGAGACTGAGGCAGAGACTGAGGCAGAGACTGAAGCAGAGACTGAAGCAGAGACTGAAGCAGAGACTGGGGCAGAGACTGAGGCAGAGTCTGAAGCAGAGACTGAAGCAGAGACTGAAGCAGAGACTGAAGCAGAGACTGAAGCAGAGACTGAGGCAGAGACTGAAGCAGAGACTGAAGCAGAGACTGAAGCAGAGACTGAAGCAGAGACTGAAGCAGAGACTGAAGCAGAGACTGAGGCAGAGACTGAAGCAGAGACTGAAGCAGAGACTGAGGCAGAGACTGAAGCAGAGACTGAAGCAGAGACTGAAGCAGAGACTGAAGCAGAGACTGAAGCAGAGACTGAAGCAGAGACTGAAGCAGAGACTGAGGCAGAGACTGTGGCAGAGACTGAAGCAGAGACTGAGGCAGAGACTGAAGCAGAGACTGAGGCAGAGACTGAAGCAGAGACTGAAGCAGAGACTGAAGCAGAGACTGAGGCAGAGACTGAAGCAGAGACTGAGGCAGAGACTGAAGCAGAGACTGAGGTAGAGACTGAAGCAGAGACTGAAGCAGAGACTGAAGCAGAGACTGAAGCAGAGACTGAGGCAGAGACTGAAGCAGAGACTGAAGCAGAGACTGAAGCAGAGACTGAAGCAGAGACTGAAGCAGAGACTGAGGTAGAGACTGAAGCAGAGACTGAAGCAGAGACTGAAGCAGAGACTGAAGCAGAGACTGAGGCAGAGACTGAAGCAGAGACTGAAGCAGAGACTGAAGCAGAGACTGAAGCAGAGACTGAAGCAGAGACTGAGGCAGAGACTGAAGCAGAGACTGAGGCAGAGACTGAAGCAGAGACTGAGGCAGAGACTGAAGCAGAGACTGAAGCAGAGACTGAAGCAGAGACTGAAGCAGAGACTGAAGCAGAGACTGAAGCAGAGACTGAAGCAGAGACTGAAGCAGAGACTGAAGCAGAGACTGAAGCAGAGACTGAGGCAGAGACTGAAGCAGAGACTGAAGCAGAGACTGAGGCAGAGACTGAAGCAGAGACTGAGGCAGAGACTGAAGCAGAGACTGAAGCAGAGACTGAGGCAGAGACTGAAGCAGAGACTGAAGCAGAGACTGAAGCAGAGACTGAGGCAGAGACTGAGGCAGAGACTGAAGCAGAGACTGAAACAGAGACTGAGGCAGAGACTGAAGCAGAGACAGAGGCAGAGACTGAAGCAGAGACTGAAGCAGAGACTGAGGCAGAGACTGAAGCAGAGACTGAAGCAGAGACTGGAGGCTCCGGAGCCTCAGGCTCAGTGCTGCGTCATGAGCGTCTGGGAGAGAGCGTCAAAAATACTCTCATTAAACCAAAGTACTCAAGCAGAAGTAACAGGAGGCGGCGGCTTTTAGGTCAACATGAAGACACGTATTTCAACAACATGAAGACACGTATTTCAACAACACGAAGACACGTATTTCAACAACACGAAGACACGTATTTCAACAACATGAAGACACGTATTTCAACAACACGAAGACACGTATTTCAACAACATGAAGACACGTATTTCAACAACACGAAGACACGTATTTCAACAACACAAAGACACGTATTTCAACAACATGAAGACACGTATTTCAACAACATGAAGACATGTATTTCAACAACACGAAGACACGTATTTCAACAACACAAAGACACGTATTTCAACAACATGAAGACACGTATTTCAACAACACGAAGACATGTATTTCAACAACATGAAGACACGTATTTCAACAACATGAAGACACGTATTTCAACAACACAAAGACACGTATTTCAACAACATGAAGACACGTATTTCAACAACATGAAGACACGTATTTCAACAACATGAAGACACGTATTTCAACAACACAAAGACACGTATTTCAACAACATGAAGACAAGTATTTCAACAACATGAAGACATGTATTTCAACAACACGAAGACACGTATTTCAACAACACAAAGACACGTATTTCAACAACATGAAGACACGTATTTCAACAACATGAAGACATGTATTTCAACAACACGAAGACACGTATTTCAACAAAACGAAGACACGTATTTCAACAACACGAAGACACGTATTTCAACAACACGAAGACACGTATTTCAACAACACAAAGACACGTATTTCAACAACACAAAGACACGTATTTCAACAACACAAAGACACGTATTTCAACAACACAAAGACACGTATTTCAACAACACAAAGACACGTATTTCAACAACATGAAGACATGTATTTCAACAACACGAAGACACGTATTTCAACAACACAAAGACACGTATTTCAACAACATGAAGACACGTATTTCAACAACACGAAGACACGTATTTCAACAACACGAAGACACGTATTTCAACAACATGAAGACATGTATTTCAACAACACGAAGACACGTATTTCAACAAAACGAAGACACGTATTTCAACAACACGAAGACACGTATTTCAACAACACGAAGACACGTATTTCAACAACACAAAGACACGTATTTCAACAACACAAAGACACGTATTTCAACAACACAAAGACACGTATTTCAACAACACAAAGACACGTATTTCAACAACATGAAGACACGTATTTCAACAACACGAAGACACGTATTTCAACAACACGAAGACACGTATTTCAACAACATGAAGACATGTATTTCAACAACACGAAGACACGTATTTCAACAAAACGAAGACACGTATTTCAACAACACGAAGACACGTATTTCAACAACACGAAGACACGTATTTCAACAAAACGAAGACACGTATTTCAACAACACGAAGACACGTATTTCAACAACACGAAGACACGTATTTCAACAACACAAAGACACGTATTTCAACAACACGAAGACACTTTCTCACCTCCTCTGGCTCCATCTGGATCCCACTGTACTAAACCATCGTCCATCTCAAATCTGCCATTTTTGGGGAAAGTCCTTGAAAAAGTTACTAGTACTAGATTTTTTATAATCAACAACTCATTTGATATTTTCCAGTCTGGCTTTAGCCCCCACCTCACAGAGACCAGAGGACTGGGTGGTCCTCACAGAGACCAGAGGACTGGGTGGTCCTCACAGAGACCACAGGACTGGGTGGTCCTCACAGAGACCAGAGGACTGGGTGGTCCTCACAGAGACCAGAGGACTGGGTGGTCCTCACAGAGACCACAGGACTGGATGGTCCTCACAGAGACCACAGGACTGGGTGGTCCTCACAGAGACCAGAGGACTGGGTGGTCCTCACAGAGACCAGAGGACTGGGTGGTCCTCACAGAGACCAGAGGACTGGGTGGTCCTCACAGAGACCACAGGACTGGGTGGTCCTCACAGAGACCAGAGGACTGGGTGGTCCTCACAGAGACCAGAGGACTGGGTGGTCCTCACAGAGACCAGAGGACTGGGTGGTCCTCACAGAGACCAGAGGACTGGGTGGTCCTCACAGAGACCACAGGACTGGGTGGTCCTCACAGAGACCAGAGGACTGGGTTGTCCTCACAGAGACCACAGGACTGGGTGGTCCTCACAGAGACCAGAGGACTGGGTGGTCCTCACAGAGACCAGAGGACTGGGTGGACCTCACAGAGACCAGAGGACTGGGTGGTCCTCACAGAGACCAGAGGACTGGGTGGTCCTCACAGAGACCAGAGGACTGGGTGGTCCTCACAGAGACCAGAGGACTGGGTGGTCCTCACAGAGACCAGAGGACTGGGTTGTCCTCACAGAGACCACAGGACTGGGTGGTCCTCACAGAGACCAGAGGACTGGGTGGTCCTCACAGAGACCAGAGGACTGGGTGGTCCTCACAGAGACCACAGGACTATCTTTCTTTTTAATGTTCTGTGATTATTTTAATACTTTCTTCTTTTGAGTTGCCTTGTGTACAAAGTGTGCTATACAAATAAACTTGCCTTCTCCACAGACTGAGGAGACCAGAGCAAGCCACGAGGAGACCAGAGTGAGCCACGAGGAGACCAGAGCGAGCCAAAAGGAGACCAGAGCGAGCCACGAGGAGACCAGAGCGAGCCACAAGGAGACCAGAGTGAGCCACAAGGAGACCAGAGCGAGCCACGAGGAGACCAGAGTGAGCCACAAGGAGACCAGAGCGAGCCACAAGGAGACCAGAGCGAGCCACAAGGAGACCAGAGCGAGCCACAAGGAGACTAGAGCGAGCCACAAGGAGACCAGAGTGAGCCACAAGGAGACCAGAGCGAGCCACGAGGAGACCAGAGCGAGCCACAAGGAGACCAGAGCGAGCCACAAGGAGACCAGAGCGAGCCACGAGGAGACCAGAGCAAGCCACGAGGAGACCAGAGCGAGCCACAAGGAGACCAGAGCAAGCCACGAGGAGACCAGAGCAAGCCACGAGGAGACCAGAGCGAGCCACAAGGAGACCAGAGCGAGCCAAAAGGAGACCAGAGCAAGCCATGAGGAGACCAGAGCGAGCCACAAGGAGACCAGAGCGAGCCACAAGGAGACCAAAGCGAGCCACAAGGAGACCAGAGTGAGCCACAAGGAGACCAGAGTGAGCCACAAGGAGACCAGAGTGAGCCACGAGGAGACCAGAGCGAGCCACAAGGAGACCAGAGCGAGCCACAAGGAGACCAGAGTGAGCCACAAGGAGACCAGAGCGAGCCACAAGGAGACCAGAGCGAGCCACAAGGAGACCAGAGCGAGCCACGAGGAGACCAGAGCAAGCCACGAGGAGACCAGAGCGAGCCACAAGGAGACCAGAGCAAGCCACGAGGAGACCAGAGCAAGCCACGAGGAGACCAGAGCGAGTCACAAGGAGACCAGAGCGAGCCACAAGGAGACCAGAGTGAGCCACAAGGAGACCAGAGTGAGCAACGAGGAGACCAGAGCGAGCCACAAGGAGACCAGAGCGAGCCACAAGGAGACCAGAGTGAGCCACGAGGAGACCAGAGCGAGCCACAAGGAGACCAGAGCGAGCCACGAGGAGACCAGAGCGAGGCCACGAGACTCTGACCTACTCTCTCCTCTGGTGTCGTCTCCTCTGCTCCTCAGTTCTCCTGCTCCTCAGTTCTCCTCTGCTCCTCAGTTCTCCTCTGCTCCTCAGTTCTCCTGCTCCTCAGTTCTCCTGCTCCTCCGTTCTCCTCTGCTCCTCAGTTCTCCTGCTCCTCAGTTCTCCTCTGCTCCTCAGTTCTCCTCTGCTCCTCAGTTCTCCTGCTCCTCAGTTCTCCTCTGCTCCTCAGTTCTCCTCTGCTCCTCAGTTCTCTTGCTCCTCAGTTCTCCTGCTCCTCAGTTCTCCTGCTCCTCAGTTCTCCTCTGCTCCTCAGTTCTCCTCTGCTCCTCAGTTCTCCTGCTCCTCAGTTCTCCTGCTCCTCAGTTCTCCTGCTCCTCAGTTCTGCTCTGCTCCTCAGTTCTCCTGCTCATCAGTTCTCCTGCTCCTCAGTTCTCCTCTGCTCCTCAGTTCTCCTCTGCTCCTCAGTTCTCTTGCTCCTCAGTTCTCCTCTGGTCCTCAGTTCTCCTCTGCTCCTCAGTTCTCCTGCTCCTCAGTTCTCCTGCTCCTCAGTTCTCCTCTGCTCCTCAGTTCTCCTCTGCTCCTCAGTTCTCCTCTGCTCCTCAGTTCTCCTGCTCCTCAGTTCTCCTCTGCTCTTCAGTTCTCCTCTGCTCCTCAGTTCTCCTCTGCTCCTCAGTTCTCCTCTGCTCCTCAGTTCTCCTGCTCCTCAGTTCTCCTCTGCTCCTCAGTTCTCCTGCTCCTCAGTTCTCCTCTGCTCCTCAGTTCTCCTGCTCCTCAGTTCTCCTGCTCCTCAGTTCTCCTCTGCTCCTCAGTTCTCCTGCTCCTCAGTTCTCCTGCTCCTCAGTTCTCCTGCTCCTCAGTTCTCCTCTGCTCCTCAGTTCTCCTCTGCTCCTCAGTTCTCCTCTGCTCCTCAGTTCTCCTGCTCCTCAGTTCTCCTGCTCCTCAGTTCTCCTCTGCTCCTCAGTTCTCCTGCTCCTCAGTTCTCCTGCTCCTCAGTTCTCCTCTGCTCCTCAGTTCTCCTCTGCCCCTCAGTTCTCCTGCTCCTCAGTTCTCCTGCTCCTCAGTTCTCCTCTGCTCCTCAGTTCTCCTCTGCTCCTCAGTTCTCCTGTCCTCAGTTCTCCTACTCCTCAGTTCTCCTCTGCTCCTCAGTTCTCCTGCTCCTCAGTTCTCCTGCTCCTCAGTTCTCCTCTGCTCCTCAGTTCTCCTCTGCTCCTCAGTTCTCCTCTGCTCCTCAGTTCTCCTCAGTTCTCCTCTGCTCCTCAGTTCTCCTGCTCCTCAGTTCTCCTCTGCTCCTCAGTTCTCCTCTGCTCCTCAGTTCTCCTCTGCTCCTCAGTTCTCCTGCTCCTCAGTTCTCCTCTGCTCCTCAGTTCTCCTGCTCCTCCGTTCTCCTCTGCTCCTCAGTTCTCCTCTGCTCCTCAGTTCTCCTCTGCTCCTCAGTTCTCCTGCTCCTCAGTTCTCCTCCTCTTCAGTTCTCCTCTGCTCCTCAGTTCTCCTGCTCCTCAGTTCTCCTCCTCTTCAGTTCTCCTCTGCTCCTCAGTTCTCCTCTGCTCCTCAGTTCTCCTCTGCTCCTCAGTTCTCCTGCTCCTCAGTTCTCCTGCTCCTCAGTTCTCCTCTGCTCCTCAGTTCTCCTGCTCCTCAGTTCTCCTCTGCTCCTCAGTTCTCCCGTTCCTCAGTTCTCCTGCTCCTCAGTTCTCCTGCTCCTCAGTTCTCCTGCTCCTCAGTTCTCCTCTGCTCCTCAGTTCTCCTGCTCCTCAGTTCTCCTGCTCCTCAGTTCTCCTCTGCTCCTCAGTTTCTCCTGCTCCTCAGTTCTCCTCTGCTCCTCAGTTCTCCTGCTCCTCAGTTCTCCTGCTCCTCCGTTCTCCTGCTCCTCCGTTCTCCTGCTCCTCAGTTCTCCTCTGCTCTCAGTCTTCTCCTCAGTTCTCCTCTGCTCCTCAGTTCTCCTCTGCTCCTCAGTTCTCCTCCTCAGTTCTCCTTGCTCCTCAGTTCTCCTCTGCTCCTCAGTTCTCCTGCTCCTCAGTTCTCCTCTGCTCCTCAGTTCTCCTGCTCCTCAGTTCTCCTGCTCCTCAGTTCTCCTGCTCCTCAGTTCTCCTCTGCTCCTCAGTTCTCCTCTGCTCCTCAGTTCTCCTCTGCTCCTCAGTTCTCCTCTGCTCCTCAGTTCTCCTCTCCTCAGTTCTCCTCTGCTCCTCAGTTCTCCTCTGCTCCTCAGTTCTCCTGCTCCTCAGTTCTCCTGCTCCTCAGTTCTCCTGCTCCTCAGTTCTCCTGCTCCTCAGTTCTCCTCTGCTCCTCAGTTCTCCTGCTCCTCAGTTCTCCTCTGCTCCTCAGTTCTCCTCTGCTCCTCAGTTCTCCTCTGCTCCTCAGTTCTCCTGCTCCTCAGTTCTTCTCTGCTCCTCAGTTCTCCTGCTCCTCAGTTCTCCTGCTCCTCAGTTCTCCTGCTCCTCAGTTCTCCTGCTCCTCAGTTCTTCCTCCTCCTCAGTTCTCCTCTGCTCCTCAGTTCTCCTGCTCCTCAGTTCTCCTCTGCTCCTCAGTTCTCCTGCTCCTCAGTTCTCCTCTGCTCCTCAGTTCTCCTCTGCTCCTCAGTTCTCCTGCTCCTCAGTTCTCCTCTGCTCCTCAGTTCTCCTCTGCTCTCAGTTCTCCTGCTCCTCAGTTCTCCTCTGCTCCTCAGTTCTCCTGCTCCTCAGTTCTCCTCTGCTCCTCAGTTCTCCTCTGCTCCTCAGTTCTCCTCTGCTCCTCAGTTCTCCTCTGCTCCTCAGTTCTCCTGCTCCTCAGTTCTCCTGCTCCTCAGTTCTCCTCTGCTCCTCAGTTCTCTGCTCCTCAGTTCTCCTGCTCCTCAGTTCTCCTCTGCTCCTCAGTTCTCCTCTGCTCCTCAGTTCTCCTCTGCTCCTCAGTTCTCCTCTGCTCCTCAGTTCTCCTCTGCTCCTCAGTTCTCCTGCTCCTCAGTTCTCCTCTGCTCCTCAGTTCTCCTCTGCTCCTCAGTTCTCCTCTGCTCCTCAGTTCTCCTCTGCTCCTCAGTTCTCCTCTGCTCCTCAGTTCTCCTCTGCTCCTCAGTTCTCCTCTGCTCCTCAGTTCTCCTGCTCCTCAGTTCTCCTGCTCCTCAGTTCTCCTCTGCCTCCTCAGTTCTCCTCTGCTCCTCAGTTCTCCTCTGCTCCTCAGTTCTCCTCTGCTCCTCAGTTCTCCTCTGCTCCTCAGTTCTCCTCTGCTCCTCAGTTCTCCTCTGCTCCTCAGTTCTCTCTGCTCCTCAGTTCTTCTCTGCTCCTCAGTTCTCCTCTGCTCCTCAGTTCTCCTCTGCTCCTCAGTTCTCCTCTGCTCCTCAGTTCTCCTCTGCTCCTCCGTTCTTCTCTGCTCCTCAGTTCTCTCTGCTCCTCAGTTCTCCTCTGCTCCTCAGTTCTCCTCTGCTCCTCAGTTCTCCTCTGCTCCTCAGTTCTCCTCTGCTCCTCAGTTCTCCTCTGCTCCTCAGTTCTCCTCTGCTCCTCAGTTCTCCTCTGCTCCTCAGTTCTCCTGCTCCTCAGTTCTCCTCTGCTCCTCAGTTCTCCTCTGCTCCTCCGTTCTCCTCTGCTCCTCAGTTCTCCTCTGCTCCTCAGTTCTCCTCTGCTCCTCCGTTCTCCTCTGCTCCTCAGTTCTCCTCTGCTCCTCAGTTCTCCTCTGCTCCTCCGTTCTTCTCTGCTCCTCAGTTCTTCTCTGCTCCTCAGTTCTCCTCTGCTCCTCAGTTCTCCTCTGCTCCTCAGTTCTCCTCTGCTCCTCAGTTCTCCTCTGCTCCTCAGTTCTCCTCTGCTCCTCAGTTCTCCTGCTCCTCAGTTCTCCTCCTCCTCAGTTCTCCTCTGCTCCTCAGTTCTCCTCTGCTCCTCAGTTCTCCTGCTCCTCAGTTCTCCTCTGCTCCTCAGTTCTCCTCCTCCTCAGTTCTCCTCTGCTCCTCAGTTCTCCTCTGCTCCTCAGTTCTCCTGCTCCTCAGTTCTCCTCTGCTCCTCAGTTCTCCTCCTCCTCAGTTCTCCTGCTCCTCAGTTCTCCTCTGCTCCTCAGTTCTCTTTTGCTCCTCAGTTCAGAGGGAGGTGTTAGAAGAGGTCCTCAGCTACAGTTTCACACTAAAACAGTCATTATACAGTGTTTTTGTGGTGTGTCTGAACCTCCTCCAGAGTAACCACAGGCCTCGTGTGGGCATCTCGGTGCTGTGAGTTTGGGTGGACAGCCACGTCTTGGTAGGTTTGCAGTGGTGCCAGTTCCAGACGACGGATGGAACCTGAGATTATTGTTAGGATTTGACCCATCCTGACTCCGGCTTCTGATTGGAGCAGTGATCGTCGTGGTAACAGGCTCCAGATGTCCAGATGTGACAGACACAAGAAGAACATGCAAACTACACATATATGTTATGTGAACAGAAAAAATAAAGCTGGTGGCGGGGTGGCTATTTATGTAAGCAATCAAATACAATTTAAAATGATTGAAAAAATGTCAGTATCAGTTGATAACCTACTGGAATGTGTTACAATTGAAATAAACTGTGAAAGGAAAAAAAATATTATAATTAGTTGTATTTATCGATCACCGGGGTCAAGCATTGATTTATTTACGGAATGGATGGAGAGAACATTCTCTACTGTAAATAAGACATTATTTATTTGTGGAGATTATAATATTGATCTGATGCAGTGTCTCCCAAAGTGGGGTCCGCGGCCCCCTGGTGGGCCGCGTGGGTACTGCAGGGGGGCCGCGGGAGGTCATAAAAAAAATAAAAAAATAATATAATTATTTAATGTTAAATTTATAATGTTTTGTTTGTAATATTAAAATATTTGTGTTCATTATTTGACTTGAATAAGCCACTGTAATCATTTTTGTATTACAATGTTTGTAGCAGAGGCTATTTCCCCAAAATAAAATAACCAGAAGAGCCTATTCTTAATGTTGTCTTCTTGGTTTTTATTTTGGGGGGCCACGCAGACCCGTCAGATTTTTAAGGGGGCCTCGGTGTTACTGAGTTTGGGAATGGCTGATCTGATGAATCCAACCAACCATCATGCTACTGATGAATTTGTAAATGCTATGTATAGTATGAGCCTCTTCCCATCTATCTCCAGACCTAGTAGAATTACCTCGCATAGTGCTACACTCATTGACAATATCTTTACAAACGCTATGGAACAAACCAAAGTTAGCGGTCTCATGATATCTGACATAACTGATCATCTTCCTATATTTGCATTGTTCAATGACAATTATGAACAAATCTGTGAATCTCCAAAAAATATATATAAAAGGGTACTAACAGAGAAGTCTATTAATGCTCTTAACTATGATCTAGCTAACCAGGATTGGACCAATGTGCTGGTGGAGAATGATGCGAACAGAGCCTACAATTCATACCTGGAAATATTTTGTTCCTTATATAACAAACACTGCCCTACGCGTCAATATAAAAAAGAGAAAAGAATACCAAAGTGTCCATGGCTAACACAAGGACTACTTAATGCATGTAAAAAGAAAAACTACTTGTATAAACAATATATGAACCAAAGAACACAACAATCTGAGGAACGGTATAAAGTATACAAGAACAAACTAACAACCATTGTACGAAATGGCAAGAAATTATACTACGAAAATAAACTAAATGAAAACAAAAGCAATATTAAAGGAATCTGGAGTATACTGAATAAATTGTTAAGAGACAATTACACTACCAACTCATATCCTGACTATTTTATAGATAATGACACTGAAAACTTTGATCTGAAGAATATTGTCAATAAATTCAATGATTTCTTTATAAATGTTGGACCTGAATTAGCGGCTCAAATCCCACCAAATATTAATAACAAAAGGGCGGATTCAAATATTGTAAGGAACTCGCAAACCATCTTCCTCGCTGACGTGAGTGAGGCTGAAATTAAGTCTATTGTGAATAAATGTAAAAATAAATCTTCTATGGACTGCTTGGACATAAATATGAGATTAATAAAAAGAATAATTGACAATATTCTGAAACCTTTAACTCACATATGTAATGTATCACTTCAAACTGGTACTTTTCCGGACAAAATGAAAATAGCCAAAGTGTTACCTTTATTCAAAAATGGGAGTAAACACATATTCACAAATTACAGACCAGTCTCTCTTCTTCCGCAGTTTTCAAAAATATTGGAGAAAACGTTTTACAGCAGGTTGGAAAAATGTATCTCGAAGCATGAGCTAATTGATGAAGGGCAATACGGATTTAGACCCAAAAGATCAACCACTATGGCTATTATTGACGCTGTGGAAGAAATCACCAGTGCTTTAGACAACAAAAAACATACTGTTGGAATCTTTATAGATCTAAAGAAAGCATTCGATACTATCAATCACTCCATCCTTGCTCAAAAATTAGAAAAGTATGGTATTCGGGGAGTTGCTGGGAACTGGATTAAAAGCTATTTAGAGGAAAGACAACAATTTGTTAAGATCGGGGACTTTGAATCAAAATGTATGAGCATTGTTTGTGGACTGCCTCAAGGGTCTATACTGGCACCTCTACTTTTCAATCTATATATCAATGATATATTTAAAGTATCAGAATTATTAAAAATGGTGTTATTTGCTGATGATACCAACATATTTTATTCTAACGATAACTATAATAGTCTTATAAAGGATGGGAATCAGGAACTCGCTAAACTTAAAACATGGCTGGATTTAAACAAATTATCACTCAACCTAAGCAAAACAAAAATGATCATGTTTGGCAATTACAAAGAATGTCCAGAATTATTGATAAGTATAAATGGTACTAAAATAGAAAAAGTAACAGAAATAAAATTTTTGGGAATCATAATAGACAACAAACTGAGCTGGAAATCACACATTGGACACATACAGAGAAAGATATAAAAAAACATTGCGATTATAAACAAAGCTAAGTACTTCCTTAATAGTAATGCACTGTATATATTGTATTCCAGTCTAATACTGTCATTCTTAACTTATGGAATCGAGGTCTGGGGTAATAATTATAAAAGTTCACTCCATCCCCTTGTAATACTCCAAAAACGAGCAATCAGAACTATTCATAAAGCTGGTTACCTCGAACACACAAACGTATTGTTTTTACAAAGTAACATGCTTAAACTCATGGATTTAATAGATTTTTACACTGTACAGTTAGTATATAAAGCTAACCAGGCTCAATTACCAGCAAATATTCAAAAACTATTCATAAAAAGAGATGACTGTTACAATTTAAGGGGATGTGGTCAACTTAACGTACCTGCCATTTGTTCCACGAGGAAAAGTATGTGTGTGTTTGTGTGTGTGTGTCTGTGTGTGTGTGTCTGTGTGTGTGTGTGTCTGTGTGTGTGTGTCTGTGTGCGTGTGTCTGTGTGCGTGTGTCTGTGTGCGTGTGTCTGTGTGTGTGTGTCTGTGTGTGTGTGTCTGTGTGTGTGTGTCTGTGTGTGTGTGTCTGTGTGTGGTGTCAAGCTCTGGAATAAACTGGGAGCCCAACTCAAGCGGTGCTCTTCCATATATCAATTCAAATCAAAGTATAAACAACTCATATTGTCCAAGTACAGGACGGAGGAATATCACTGAGTGTGGAAATAGAAATAACTGCAGAGTAATCTATTTATGAGGTATTACTGTAACTGACAAACTAAAAATGAAGTATTACTGTTTATCTACTTGGCCATACTGAGCTCATGTAGCTATGCAGAAGTGAAAAATAAATAAAAATAATAATAATAATAATATATATGTATCCGCTTATGTATATAGTGTATATAGGGTGATGCATAACCTGTATATTGTTTTTGTTGTTGTTTGTTTTCTCTTCTTCACATATCTCTTATGTACTGTACTAGCCATGTGATTCTGAAGTTAAAGCTCTATATGAACGTATTTTGCTATAAGTACAAATGCAGTTCGCTGTTAAATCTACTTAGATCATTTACTATCACCATTACTTTTACAGAGGGCTATAACTAAATTAACAGCAACAAGGACAAGACTTAAAAACACCATTGTGGCTGCTTGTTGTCACCATCACTGCTCCTCAACTATACAAAGGATAATGGCAGGTGAGACATGGACCTGTTGGAGAGAAGGGCCCCCCCTCCTCCCAGTGGGTTCATGGATCTCGTCATGTGGCGCATTTTACTGCACAGATTACCAACATCACTGTAAAGTCAATTACTCAGGGCAGCAGGGTTGGGCCGGTTGATTGGGGGCCATTCCCCCCTCCCAGCGGGTCCACACTCTGCTTGTTAATGCACCTCACAGAATAGGGCTCACACTATCTTATAGTCCGCTGTAGATGGTGACAACGAAGTGAACGATTATTATTACTAAAATGGTATAAAGGAATAAATAATGATAATATAATAGTTAAAAATCTAAAATAGATTTACATCATTAATAAATCATATAAGTATGGTTGTTAATATAATCCATCATTATTGTGACCATTAATAGCATTAAATCCATAACAAGTAACAAATGATCAAGTTAAAAGATTGGTGACTAGTTGTGTTGACAGTGATGGGTATTTGTAATTATTGAAGAAAAGGTTCAAGTTTTCTTTCATTGCCTTGGGATTAGTTGAATATTGTGATGTTTATATTGCTGTTTGTATAGTCACTGGAACATGACAAAATAACTGTCATATCTTTTTGATCATGCAGTAAATGAATGTATTGAATGTATCAAATTCTTCAGTACACAAGGGGTCGGTGCAAACAAGCTTAAGCTTCTGCCTACTCCTTTTGAGCATCATATCCACGCTATTTAATTATTTACGTATTTACTTACGCCTACCTATTTTTGGCTTTGATTACTGTGCTGAACTCTGTATATAAGTAGAACTGTGTGGAACTCAGATGCTCAAATAAAAACAATGAATTGAATTGAATTGAATATATACTTTGCTGTTTGAACATTTTTACAAAACGATGTAAAGTGCTACGTACTGTGTTTGTGCAGAACGGTCTCTTTTTAACGTCTGTGATACTCCCAATAAAACATTTTTATTTTGTGTTTGAGAATCATTCTCTAGATATCTGCGATTGACACAAAGAAAAGACACAAAATCAAAAAGACGCAATAGACACACACAGACACACACACAGAGACACAGACACACACACAGAGACACAGACACACACAAAGACACACACAAAGACACACACACAGAGTCACAGACACAATACAACACAATACAATGTATTGTTGTATAGCCCTAGGTCACAACAGAAGTCATCTCAGAGACTTAACAAAACCATTGAAATCACCAACACAGGTCAGAGAATCAACAGTTAAAACACATGAAGAATATAAAGCACACACAGAAGAAAATGTCCATACATGTTGTAGAATGCTAAAGTGTCCTGATCATCACCAATCCTTTCTGTTGGACACTAACTGTCCAACAAGACCCTCCTGCATCGACAAGGAACAACTCTTAAAAAACCCAGTGGGAAAAAGTGAGAAACCTTGGGGAGCACTAGGGAAACCCACAGGGAGGGAGACCCATATGAGAAAGGGATCCGCTCCTCCGGACGGACAGGCTAATGATCCAGGACCTAAGCTAGCTACAGAACGTGGACCAGTGGCCGCTGAACGTGGACAGGTCCGGTGCAGGACTGAAGCACTCCCAGGCGGGTCGGGCGGGGCAGTCCGCAGGTGTAGATGGAAGAGGCCAGGCTCAGAGATCCCGTCATCGTACCATGAAACAGACAATGGGACAACGGGTGAATAGCAATGAACAAACTACAGTCAAAATCCTAATAATGCTAAACAGATAAAGTAGGAGAGGATAGTGCTCAAGTTACCATACTTCTCCAGCAGGGGGCGCCCTATGCAGCTTGACTGACAGTCTGAGGAGTTTAACCTTCTCCGAGTCTTACCTTCCTAGCCATATGCTAAACTAAAGAGGACTGTTTTAAACCTAGCCTTGAATAAAGAGAGCGTATCTGAAAGGAGGCGAGACAGCAGCAGCCACGGCTAGGCTAGCCCAGGCTACAGCACCAAGACTCATGGATTACACACCAGGTGTGCAAACCGATCCAAGCAAACCTAATTATATATTATATATCATATATATATAACATAATACAGCATATATATATATAATATATACACCATATATTATATATTACCTAATTATATGCTAAATTAAAGTAGAGTGCTTTAAGCCTGTATTCTGAACGAGCTGGAAGCTCTTCAAAGAGGCTTTAGGGCACGCTGCCAGTAAAGCGTTACAGTAGTCGAGCCTTGAGGTGACAAACGCGTGAATGCGTTTTTCCGCGTCACTTTTAGGAAGGAAATTCCTGATTTTAGCGATGTTCCGTAAGTGGAAGTACGCCGTTTTAGTTGCTTGGCTTATATAAGCCTTGAAGGAGAGTTCTTGGTCAAAAATGACTCCAAGATTCCTCACAGTGTTACTGGGTATTATACTGACATTATCAGAGTGATTATCTGGTTAGTGAGGGAGTCACGCAGGCGCTTCGGACCGAGTAGGATCACTTCTGTCTTCTCCGGGTTGAGAAGTAGGAAGTTAAGAGTCATCCAAATTTTAAGGTCCTTTATGCAGCACTGAGCTTTTCTAGCTGATCTGTCTGATTTCGCTTCATCGACAGATAAAGCTGTGTGTCATCTGCAGCAGTGGAAATTAATTCCATGCTTTTTAATAATGTTTCCTAACGGCAGCATGTAGAGAGTGAAAAGAATCGGTCCGAGTACCGAACCCTGCGGCACACCGAATTCTACTCCAGAATAAGGCGACGAGTTCTGATTCACGTTGACGAAGTGATACCGATCTGATAAATAGGATTTAAACCAGCCAAGGGCTGTTCCTCTAAGACCTATATCCCATTCTAGCCTCTGCAGTAGAATGCTGTGGTCTATTGTGTCAAATGCAGCACTAAGGTCCAGTAGGACCAGCACTGACACTTGTCCATTATCGGCAGCTAGTAGTAAGTCATTTGTGACTTTGACTAGTGCCGTTTCAGTGCTATGATGAGCTCTGAATCCTGATTGAAAGACTTCAAACATATTATTTTCCTGCAGGTGGCAGCGGAGCTGCTCAGCTATAAGTTTTTCCAGGATTTTAGATATAAAAGTGAGGTTTGAGATCGGTCTGTAGTTTGTAAGTATCTCTGGGTCCAGGTTTGTTTTCTTCAGAAGGGGTTTGATAACCGCGGTTTTAAAAGCTTGTGGGACATAGCCACATTGTATGGATGCGTTTATTATATTTACGATAGGCTCAATTATCAAAGGAAGTATGCTCAGTGAGCTTGGAATTTTAGGCTCGATTGCGCTATGGCAGTTTGTGAGTTTAGCGACGGTGCCAAACAAAAATCTACTGTTATTTTTATTCGCTTCTATTAAAGTTGAATAGTATTGAGTTCGAGCCCCGCGAAGGGCCTTCTTGTAGTTTCGGAGACCTGCTTTCCACTCCCTGTGGACAGGCTCCGAGTGGGAGTGGCGATATAGCCTCTCCAATTTTCTGACGTCCTGTTTTAAAGTGTGGAGTTGAACACTGTACCAGGGCGACGATGATCTAATCCTAATGGTTTTCTGTTTTAAAGGAGCTGCTGCATTTAATGCAGATTTTAAAGACTCCATAGTGTTGCCCACCGTTTGGTCAATGACTGAGGGACTGCAGCTGCTGTGAACAGGTTCACCTGCAGCAGTATTCAACATAGGCTGTATTAGTTCTTTGAACCTTGTGATAGATTTATCATTTAAGGTTCTTTTCATTATGGTTTTATCTTGCGGGACAGGAAAGTCCTCCAAAGCGAGATCAAACGTGATCAAGAAATGGTCAGACAGCAACGAGCTTTGACGCTGGATGTCAACATTGGAGACATCACAGCCGTAGGTCAGGACAAGGTCCAAGGTGTGGTTATGAATGTGAGTAGGTTCCTCAACATTCTGAGTAAAACCAACACCATCTAGTACGGCGCTGAAAGCTTTGTTTAAGCTGTCAGTGCTGTCGTCCACATGTATATTGAAGTCTCCAGCTATAACTATGTTTTCCCATTCCAAAACTAGGTTTGAAATGAAGTCAGAGAATTCTGTTAGGAACTCGCTGTAAGGACCAGGAGGTCGGTATAAAACTATAAATAGTACTGCTTTTTGTTTTCTCCACCCAGGACAGGTGACTGAAAGTGTTAAGTTTTCAAACGAGTGAAAAGCGTTGTTGGTTTTGGGACTAAGAACCAAGTTGGTGTGTGATATAATCGCAACACCACCGCCGCGACCTGTAGCTCTGGCTTTCTGGTAGTTAACATGCGGCGGAGGAGTGCACTCATTCAATCTAACGTAGTCGTCCTGTTGGAGCCAAGTCTCCGAGAGCGCAAACAGATCCAAGCCCTTGTCTATAATAAGTTCGTTTATGAGAAGCCATTTAGACTAGATTGATCTGACGTTCATTAAACCACATTTAACAACCCTACTGTTAGAACTATTTCTGTCTGTCTGAACTTTTATTAAAGTGGTTCTCACCCCCGCTACTCGGAGCTTACGTCACTCACATTTCCTGTTCAAATCTTCCTCTAAATGGGCGTGGCCTGGAGGACTAAAGGGGCGTGAACGAGACTGGGCCGTTTACATTGCTCTGGGCGGGGGGCTGCTGACGTCAGGTCTTGCTTCAGACGTCAGGTCTTGCTTCAGACGTCAGGTCTTGCTTCAGACGTCAGGTCTTGCTGCCGTGCCAGTGTTGGCGCCAGATTCAAAATTCAAATGTAGTAATACAGGTCGCCAGCAGATGGCGCCTCACAGATGGTTTTAGGCAGAAAGTCTAACTTTCAACTAATTTGCACCAAAGTGACAAGATTATGACCAGGATATGTAGACAACACTATTGGACACTCATTTATACCGTTTATCAGCAAAAAAAAGTGGATTTGAGGGTGAGTTGTCCTTTAAGTTACTGTGTCTGACACCCAGGTCAGATTTCCTCATATAGTGCTTTAGACTTCAAGCGAGGAACACACACAGTTTCAATCTGACTAGGTTCTGAGGCTAGTAACTGAGCACACACAGGCACACACACACATGCACACACACACATGCACACACACACACACATGCACACAGTTTCAATCTGACTAGGTTCTGAGGCTAGTAACTGAACAGATGGGGGCTCAGAGGTTGTGGCAGAGCAGCTCTGCACCCGGGCCTCAAACACGCACAAAGACACACACAGAGACACAGACACGCACAAAGACACACACAGAGGCACACTAAGAAACACACACAGAAACACAGACACACAGAGACACAGACAGACACACACAAAGACACACAGAGACACACACACCGAGACACACTAAGAAACACACACAGAAACACAGACACACAGAGACACAGACAGACACACACAAAGACACACAGAGACACACACACCGAGACACACTAAGAAACACACACAGAAACACAGAGACAGACACACACAAAGACACAGACACACACAGAGGCACAGACACACACAGACCATGTACGTCCTCTGACCATGTGTGTCCTCAGACCATGTGTGTCCTCGGTAAGATGCCAATCCGTTGTATTGATTTTGTGTAAAGTTCTTATTATTAGCACAGACGATGAAACGGTTACTGCAATAGTTACTGATGTCTAAACTGTCAGTAACAGTGGTACCATTAAGTCTAAACTGTCAGTAACAGTGGTACCATTAAGTCTAAACTGTCAGTAACAGTGATACCATTAAGTCTAAACTGTCAGTAACAGTGGTACCATTAAGTCTAAACTGTCAGTAACAGTGGTACCATTAAGTCTAAACTGTCAGTAACAGTGGTACCATTAAGTCTAAACTGTCAGTAACAGTGATACCATAAATATCTAACAATGGTTTCAGGGAGTTTGTGGATGCTTTTCCACAGCTGATCTGATCTTCTCTCAGTGAAAGTCAGGTCTTCTGCAGAAGCAATATCTGAACATTGGAAAGTGCTTTTGGTGACCTTGTTCTGTAAAATGTGCTAAATAAATAAACATTACTTACACATTCTGTAAGGGACCTTAGGGAGTCACTATTTGACTCTTTGAGCTGATTGGCTGATTGAGGGTGGTCCTCTCTTTGATGTAAAGATGTGAGATGAAACACTTTGATAAAGGTTTGAGATTAGGAAACATTTTCTCCATTGGACTCATTTGCAACCACAACAATGGAAGCCTCTGGTTCTGGCTCTAAACCAGCTCTCAGCCAATCAGCTCTCAGCCCAAAGGGTCAGATAGTGACCCCCAGGGCTCTTTCTAATAAGACAAAGACAGTTTTACGACTCTTTTTCAGATGGATGTGATGATATAAAACAAAAGTTAGGGACCTCAGCTTTAAATCCTGAACACGTTTATACCATAAAATAAACAACGCTCTCATGAAACCATGAACCTTTATTTGAAACATTTCACTCTTTTCATTTCTTTTTACATTCGTGGAATGTAACAAAAATATAAATATGAGCTATTTACACATGGTTCTGTTCTACTGAGGCTGGAACATCGACAAACCTATTCAACAGGGTAGGGTAGGGTGGAGTAGAGGACAGTAGAGTAGAGTAGGGTAGGGTAGAGTAGGGTAGGGTAGGGTAGGGTAGAGTAGGGTAGAGTAGAGGACAGTAGAGTAGAGTAGGGTAGGGTAGGGTAGGGTAGGGTAGAGTAGGGTAGAGTAGAGGACAGTAGAGTAGAGTAGGGTAGGGTAGGGTAGGGTAGAGTAGAGTAGAGTGGAGTAGAGGACAGTAGAGTAGAGTAGGGTAGGGTAGGGTAGGGTAGAGTAGGGTAGGGTAGAGTAGAGTAGATAGGGTAGGGTAGAGTAGAGTAGGGTGGAGTAGAGGACAGTAGAGTAGAGTAGAGTAGGGTAGGGTAGAGTAGGGTAGGGTAGAGTAGAGTAGAGTAGGGTAGAGTAGAGGACAGTAGAGTAGAGTAGAGTAGGGTAGGGTAGAGTAGGGTAGGGTAGAGTAGAGTAGAGTAGGGTAGAGGACAGTAGAGTAGGGTAGGGTAGGGTAGAGTAGAGTAGGGTAGGGTAGGGTAGAGGACAGTAGAGTAGAGTAGGGTAGAGGACAGTAGAGTAGAGTAGGGTAGAGAACAGTAGAGTAGAGTAGGGTAGAGGACAGTAGAGTAGAGTAGGGTAGAGGACAGTAGAGTAGAGTAGGGTAGAGGACAGTAGAGTAGAGTAGGGTAGGGTAGAGTAAGGTAGAGGACAGTAGAGTAGGGTAGAGTAGAGGACAGTAGAGTAGAGTAGGGTAGAGGACAGTAGGGTAGGGTAGGGTAGGGTAGAGTAGAGGACAGTAGAGTAGAGTAGGATAGAGGACAGTAGAGTAGAGTAGGGTAGAGGAAAGTAGAGTAGAGTAGGGTAGAGGACAGTAGAGTAGAGTAGGGTAGGGTAGAGGACAGTAGAGTAGAGTAGAGTAGGGTAGGGTAGAGGACAGTAGAGTAGAATAGAGGACAGTAGAGTAGAGTAGGGTAGAGGACAGTAGAGTAGAGTAGAGTAGGGTAGTGTAGAGGACAGTAGAGTAGAGTAGGGTAGGGTAGAGGACAGTAGAGTAGAGTAGAGTAGAGTAGGGTAGGGTAGAGGGCACTAGAGTAGAGTAGGGTAGAGGACAGTAGAGTAGAGTAGGGTAGAGTAGGGTAGGGTAGAGGACAGTAGAGTAGAGTAGAGTAGGGTAGGGTAGAGTAGAGTAGGGTAGGGTAGAGTACAGTAGAGTAGAGTAGAGTAGGGTAGGGTAGAGGACAGTAGATTAGGGTAGAGGACAGTAGAGTAGAGTAGGGTAGGGTAGAGTAGAGTAGAGGACAGTAGAGTAGAGTAGAGTAGGGTAGGGTAGAGTAGAGTAGGGTAGGGTAGGGTAGAGTAGAGTAGAGGACAGTAGAGTAGAGTAGAGTAGAGTAGGGTAGGGTAGAGTAGAGTAGAGGACAGTAGAGTAGAGTAGAGTAGGGTAGGGTAGGGTAGAGTAGGGTAGGGTAGAGTAGAGGACAGTAGAGTAGGGTAGAGGACAGTAGAGTAGAGTAGGGTAGGGTAGAGTAGAGTAGAGGACAGTAGAGTAGAGTAGGGTAGAGTAGAGTAGGGTAGGGTAGAGGACAGTAGAGTAGGGTAGAGGACAGTAGAGTAGAGTAGAGTAGGGTAGAGTAGAGTAGAGTAGGGTAGGGTAGAGTAGAGTAGAGGACAGTAGAGTAGAGTAGAGTAGAGTAGAGTAGGGTAGAGTAGGGTAGGGTAGAGTAGAGTAGAGTAGGGTAGAGTAGGGTAGAGGACAGTAGATTCAGATCAGATTCAGATTCATTTATTTGCCATTTGCAGTAAAACCACATTGGAAAAACTGTGCAAGACTACCCCGGTGTGCGCCAGACAGAGACGACACACACCAGAGCTCTTGCCAAACGAGTAGAGTAGAGTAGGGTAGAGTAGAGTAGAGTAGGGTAGAGTAGGTTAGGGTAGGGTAGAGTAGGGTAGGGTAGAGTAGAGTAGAGTAGAATAACATCTTTAACATCTTGAATGTCTTTAGTAAAGTCTGGTTTGTCTCAGTCTCGGTGTAAGAAGAATGTTTACAGTTCATCTCAGTCAAACACAGACCTGTCCAAAGCTCCGCCCATAGCTCTGCCCACAAACTTTATTGATTTTATTGAAACAGCTGCACGTCCGTTTAAGACTCAATAAACGGTGGTTCAAGACAAAAGGGACAGTTTGTGTGGGATTGTGGGCCGTGGTTAGGACACGCCGCAGGTCACATGACCATAAAGACCAGTGCATTGTTAGAAATATTCTCAAACCAAGGTCTTCAAGAGAGGCTTCTACCTGGAAACTCCATCCATTTTCTTCCACTTCATCCTTTGCCGGGTCGCGGGGTCGCAGCAGTCTAGGCTAATCCCTCACTGAGAACAAGACCCCTAGATACTTGAACTCCTCCACTAGAGGAAGGACCTCTCCACCTGGAGAGACCCGGGACCTGGAGAGGATCGGGACCTGGAGAGGGCCGGGACCTGGAGAGGTCCGGGACCTGGAGAGGTCCGGGACCTGGAGAGGGCCGGGACCTGGAGAGGCCCGGGACCTGGAGAGGGCCGGGACCTGGAGAGGTCCGGGACCTGGAGAGGTCCGGGACCTGGAGAGGGCCGGGACCTGGAGAGGCCCGGGACCTGGAGAGGCTCGGGACCTGGAGAGGATCGGGACCTGGAGAGGACCGGGACCTGGAGAGGACCAGGACCTGGAGAGGACCAGGACCTTTTCCTGGTGGAGCTCCGTGGACTCAGATTTAAACCTGATCTTCAGCTTCACTCTCGGCTACAAACCGTCCAAAAGTTCAGGTCCTGGTTCATGTCCTGGTTCAGGTCCTGGTCCTAGTTCAGGTCCTGGTTCTGTGTCAGTCTATGATTGCAGCTTGCAAGTCTTGACTGCAGTGAAGTCTTCAGCCCAACCGCTCAGACTGGGCTCCCTGATTTAGATGCTTCTAAACTCTTCACAGTGTTTCAAATGAACTTTGGACTGAAGACCAAAAGGGCTTCAGGACGTTTACTGTGGTTGTTTTGTGACTGTTTGAAAATACAGTTGGTGGAATGTGACGGATGCTTTCCTTAGTTTGAAGTCCAACTACTGTGGCCACGGGTCTTCATGTTCATGCCTAGTTACTACCAGGACTGGAGCCATTCACACTTTAACATTAGCCACGGGTCTTCATGTTCATGTTTAGTTACGACCAGGACTGGAGCCATTCACACTTTAACATTAGCCACGGGTCTTCATGTTCATGTTTAGTTACGACCAGGACTGGAGCCATTCACACTTTAACATTAGCCACGGGTCTTCATGTTCATGTTTAGTTACGACCAGGACTGGAGCCATTCACATTTTAACATTAGCCACGGGTCTTCATGTTCATGTTTAGCTACGACCAGGACTGGAGCTATTCACATTTTAACATTAGCCACAGGTCTTCATGTTCATTACTACCAGGACTGGGATCAAAACAAGAACATAGACCAGAGTTCAGCCCTCACTCATTAACAGCTAATATATGTTTTAATAATATATCATACATTTATCCAGTCCTCATTCTACCATCTGACAGTCCCACAGGGTTCACTTGTTCATCAGCTGTTAATGAGTGAATGTTTTAATGTGAAGCAACAAACTGTTTCATCAGGCACAGTGTGAAGCCTTGGCATCAGAGGTGTCTGTGTGTGTGTCTGTGTGTGCGTTTCTGTGTGTGCGTGTCTGTGTGAGTGTGTCTGTGTGAGTGTGTCTGTGTGTGTGTGTCTGTGTGTGCGTGTCTGTGTGAGTGTGTCTGTGTGAGTGTGTCTGTGTGAGTGTGTCTGTGTGAGTGTGTCTGTGTGAGTGTGTCTGTGTGTGCGTGTCTGTGTGTGCGTGTCTGTGTGTGCGTGTCTGTGTGAGTGTGTCTGTGTGAGTGTGTCTGTGTGAGTGTGTCTGTGTGTGCGTGTCTGTGTGAGTGTGTCTGTGTGAGTGTCTGTGTGAGTGTGTCTGTGTGTGCGTGTCTGTGTGTCTGTGTGAGTGTGTCTGTGTGTGCGTGTCTGTGTGTGCGTGTCTGTGTGAGTGTGTCTATGAGTGTGTCTGTGTGTGCGTCTCTGTGTGAGTGTGTCTATGAGTGTGTCTGTGTGTGCGTGTCTGTGTGAGTGTGTCTGTGAGTGTGTCTGTGTGTGCGTGTCTGTGTGAGTGTGTCTGTGTGTGTGTCTGTATAGAGTCCATCTTCATGAGGGTGCGGGTCATTTGTCCGTCACAGCGGCCGCCATTGGAGCTCGTATCGTCCCTCGCAGGTCTTCGATCTCAGAGTTGAGTCTGCGGATCACCCACTCCATCGCCTCCCGCCCCTGAGGAGAGGGAGGCTTTTGAGGGCGGCTTTAGAGGGAGAGGCTTTTGAGGGCGGCTTTAGAGGGAGAGGCTTTAGAGGGAGAGGCTTTTGAGGGCGGCTTTAGAGGGAGAGGCTTTTGAGGGCGGCTTTAGAGGGAGAGGCTTTAGAGGGAGAGGCTTTAGAGGGCGGCTTTAGAGAGAGACGCTTTAGAGGGCGGCTTTAGGGGGCGGCTTTAGAGGGCGGCTTTAGAGAGAGGCTTTAGAGGGCGGCTTTAGATAGAGGCGTTTGAGGGCGGCTTTAGAGGGAGAGGTTTTAGAGGGCGGCTTTAGAGAGAGACGCTTTAGAGGGCGGCTTTAGAGAGAGGCTTTAGAGGGCGGCTTTAGAGAGATGCTTTAGAGGGCGGCTTTAGAGAGAGGCTTTAGAGGGCGGCTTTAGAGGGAGGCTTTAGAGGGCGGCTTTAGAGAGAGAGGCTTTAGAGGGCGGCTTTAGAGAGGCTTTAGAGAGAGGCTTTAGAGGGAGAGGCTTTAGAGGGCGGCTTTAGAGAGAGACAATTTAGAGGGAGAGGCTTTAGAGAGAGAGGCTTTAGAGAGAGACAATTTAGAGGGAGAGGCTTTAGAGAGAGAGGCTTTAGAGGGAGAGGCTTTAGAGAGAGGCTTTAGAGGGCGGCTTTAGAGGGAGAGGCTTTAGAGAGACGCTTTAGAGAGAGGCTTTAGAGGGAGAGGCTTTAAAGGGCGGCTTTAGAGGGAGATGCTTTAGAGGGAGAGGCTTTAGAGTAGAGGCTTTAGAGGGTGGCTTTAGAGAGAGGCTTTAGAGAGAGGCTTTAGAGGGCGGCTTTAGAGAGAGGCTTTAGTGCGGCTTTAGAGGGAGAGGCCTAAGAGAGCGAGGCTTTAGAGACAGAGGATTTAGAGGGCGGCTTTAGAGAGAGAGGCTTTATAGGGCGGTTTTAGAGAGAGGCGTGAGTGACATCATACCTTGCCTGTTTGTCAGTGTGACATCATACCTTGCCTGTTTGTCCGAGTGAGTGACATCATACCTTGCCTGTTTGTCAGTGACATCATACCTTGCCTGTTTGTCAGAGTGTGACATCATACCTTGCCTGTTTGTCCGAGTGAGTGACATCATACCTTGCCTGTTTGTCAGAGTGTGACATCATACCTTGCCTGTTTGTCCGAGTGTGACATCATACCTTGCCTGTTTGTCAGAGTGTGACATCATACCTTGCCTGTTTGTCCGAGTGTGACATCATACCTTGCCTGTTTGTCAGAGTGTGACATCATACCTTGCCTGTTTGTCCGAGTGTGACATCATACCTTGCCTGTTTGTCAGAGTGAGTGACATCATACCTTGCCTGTTTGTCCGAGTGAGTGACATCATACCTTGCCTGTTTGTCCGAGTGAGTGACATCATACCTTGCCTGTTTGTCCGAGTGAGTGACATCATACCTTGCCTGTTTGTCCGAGTGAGTGACATCATACCTTGCCTGTTTGTCCGAGTGAGTGACATCATACCTTGCCTGTTTGTCCGAGTGAGTGACATCATACCTTGCCTGCGTTGGTGCAGATGGTTTTGACCATCAGTCCTTCCAGGTAACTGCTCAGACTGATTCCTTTCACACTGATCAGAGCCTCCTGCGTCAGCACCGTCCTGGACACACAAACACACTGTTACAGACACACACAGTTATGCCGCTTTTCCACAGTATCAGTACGGTACAGTACAGTACGCTTCAGCACGGTTATTTTGCGTTTCCACTAGTGGATGGAATGGGAGATTTGCGTACTTTTCCGTACTGCCTCAGCCGTGGTTCCATCCCCATAGTAACCGTGCCATGACGTGACGTCGGCCCACTGCCTTACACTGATTGGTCAACGAGTGTCGTCACTGGAAGCTACATCTGACCCTTTGGGAAAAACAACTCAACCGCCATCTTTAAAACCGGCTGCTCTGCTCGGCTCTGCTTCAGCTACATTACGTCCTCCTCACTCCAGAGAAATGGAATTGCACAGAAATCCCCAAAAGTCCTGGTCCTGGTCGGTGGAAGAGGTCCACACGTTCCTCTCTTCAGGCCAAAGAAAGAATTCAAAGGCAGCTCGAGGCTCAACAGTTTTCAGGAGATTGCTCTGGATTTGTGACTAGTCTGTGGTAATCCTGAAATAACTGGTTAGATACGAACCCCCTAAAGCTCTCACTGAAATGTATTTACTGTGTAAATGCTCGATTGTCTGTTGTACACAGTGAGCTAGCTACATTTAGCTTCATGTAGCTATCGATAGCAGCTAAGCTAACGTCCTCCTGTGCTACTGTGCTTTATCTCGTATAATCTGCAGTATTCACGTGTTTCTGTTTTGTGCTTGTATTTAAGTTGTCGTGTGTATATTTGTATGAGAATCCCTTTCCACAAGTGTGGAAATTACCAACGAGTAATGAGTGACCGGAGTATTCTCATCTGGACCTGGTCTGGACCTGGTCTGGACCTGGTCTCAGACATACGTACTTTTGACTTTGTAAACTGTTGGTTTTGCACTTTACTATTGTTTTCAATAAATCTGTGATTGTATCAAGACTGTGTTTCATTCATTATTATTGTAGCTGAGGTTTGGGTATCGATTGTTTGTCTGGTCTCGGAGTCTGCTGTAGTCCAGACCCGAGTCCGGACTAGCCTAGCTTAGCCTAGCCTAGCCGCTAACTCGCTACCCCTATGGCTGCCGCTGTCTCTCCCTCGGTCCTTTACTGCTCGAGTTGCCATATGACTAGTTTAAACCCTGGATCCTCCTCTGAGGGCAGTGATAGATGTGTTAAGTGTAGTATTGTAGTAGCTTTGGAATCCAGGGTTAGTGAGTGAGCTGAGTCTGGAGCTAGCGCTAGCATTAGCTACAGTACCTTGCGAAAGTATTCGGCCCCCTTGAACCTTTCAACATTTCGCCACATTTCAGGCTTCAAACATAAAGATATAACATTTTAATTTTTTGTCATGAATCAACAACAAGTGGGACACAATCGTGAAGTGGAACAAAATTTATTGGATAATTTAAACTTTTTTAACAAATAAAAAACTGAAAAGTGGGGCGTGCAATATTATTGGGCCCCTTTACTTTCAGTGCAGCAAACTCAGTCCAGAAGTTCAGTGAGGATCTTTGAATGATCCAATGTTGTCCTAAATGACTGATGATGATAAATAGAATGCACCTGTGTGTAATCAAGTCTCCGTATAAATGCACCTGCTCTTTGATAGTCTCAGGGTTCTGTTTAAAGCACAGAGAGAACCATGAAGACAAAGGAACACACCAGGCAGGTCCGAGATACTGTTGTGGAGAAGTTTAAAGTCGGATTTGGATACAAAAAGATTTCCCAAGCTTTAAACATCTCAAGGAGCACTGTGCAAGCAATTATATTGAAATGGAAGGAGTATCAGACCACTGCAAATATACCAAGACCCGGCCGTCCCTCCAAACTTTCATCTCAAACAAGAAGACTGATCAGAGATGCAGCCAAGAGGCCCATGATCACTCTGGATGAACTGCAGATAACTACAGCTGAGGTGGGAGAGTCTGTCCATAGGACAACAATCAGTCGTGCACTGCACAAATCTGGCCTTTATGGAAGAGTGGCAAGAAGAAAGCCATTTCTCAAAGATATCCATAAAAAGTCTTGTTTAAAGTTTGCCACAAGCCACCTGGGAGACACACCAAACATGTGGAAGAAGGTGCTCTGGTCAGATGAAACCAAAATCGAACTTTTTGGCCACAATGCAAAACGATATGTTTGGTGTAAAAGCAACACAGCTCCTCACCCTGAACACACCATCCCCACTGTCAAACATGGTGGTGGCAGCATCATGCTTTGGGCCTGCTTTTCTTCAGCAGGGACATGGAAGATGGCTAAAATTGATGGGAAGATGGATGGAGCCAAATACAGGACCATTCTGGAAGAAAACCTGTTGGAGTCTGCAAAAGACCTGAGACTGGGACGGAGATTTATCTTCCAACAGGACAATGATCCAAAACATAAAGCCAAATCTACAATGGAATGGTTCACAAATAGACGTATCCAGGTGTTAGAATGGCCAAGTCAAAGTCCAGACCTGAATCCAATCCAGAATCTGTGGAAAGAGCTGAAGACTGCTGTTCACAAACGCTCTCCATCCAACCTCACTGAGCTCCAGCTGTTTTGCAAGGAAGAATGGGAACGAATTCCAGTCTCTCGATGTGCAAAACTGATAGAGACATACCCCAAGCGACTTGCAGCTGTAATTGCAGCAAAAGGTGGCGCTACAAAGTATTAGCGCAAGGGGCCGAATAATATTGCACGCCCCACTTTTCAGTTTTTTATTTGTTAAAAAAGTTTAAATTATCCAATAAATTTCGTTCCACTTCACGATTGTGTCCCACTTGTTGTTGATTCATGATAAAACATTTACATTTTATATCTCTATGTTTGAAGCCTGAAATATGGCGAAATGTTGAAAGGTTCAATGGGGGCCGAATACTTTTGCAAGGCACTGTATAGCCTAGCAGTATCCTCGGACATGCAGCCCTCCTCCTCTGCTACACAGGCTGCTGTTGCTACAGGTCCATTCAGATTGTACAGAGCAGTCAGCACCATTGAGTCATCCTTTTAAGACAAAAGCATTTTAAAAAACTACTCGTGCTGTGCTGAACTTTCTATTAAACACTTGCTCTGATATTATAATAAATCCATGCATGTACTAGTTACACGTCACATGTAAATGACGTGGTCTGACAACGCTGAGGACATACTGGGGGTACTATTTTTGATGGAAAAGCACACGAACTGGGCCATGGCGCACCGTGTAGAGTCAAAACGTACTTGGCTGCCCTCTGGTGGCCTGTGTGTTCTCTGCAGGCGTGGCATTGGCTGAGAGCACATAAGCCCCGCCTCCATGGTAACTCATATACTTCTGTTTGTTGTACAGTCTGACAGCCGAAGGAACAAAGGATTTCAATAATAAACTATATTTAATAGATTCCATTGGGTTTGGGTCATTTTGTACCAGCAGTTACACACAGACACAGACACACACACACACACACACAAACACAGACAAACACAGACAGACAGACACACAACTCTCACTTGTGAGGGTCTTGTGGATGTGGTTTATACGTCAGCTTCTCGTCAACTGACACCAGGTGTGTGAAGGAGATCTGAGGAAATAGGAACGTTACATAGTTCTATTAGAGTCTGGATCCACATGGTTCTGGATCCACATGGTTCTGGATCCACATGGTTCTGGATCCACATGGTTCTGGATCCACATGGTTCTGAGTGGGAGGAGCTCACGTTTGTAGACTGCAGTTCAAAGGTCTTCTCTTGAGGATCCACCACAGAATGTTCCTGGACGTAGGTGCAGGTCCTCGTAACTCCAATGATCTACAAACACACACATCAACACACACACAATGATCTACAGCAACACACACACATCTACAGCAACATACCCAGAATGATCTACAGCAACACACCCAGAATGATCTACAGCAACACACACACTGATCTACAAACACACACACAATGATCTACAGCAACACACACACAATGATCTAAAAAGACACACTTCTACAGCAACACACACAATGATCTACAGGAACACACACACAATGATCTACAGAAACACACACACAGCTACTCTCTCACCTGGTGTCTCTAACACACACGCACACACACAGACACACAGACACACACTCACAGACTTGGCCATAGCAGGCAGTCCCCACTCTGTACTCAGGAGCCTGGTGCTGTGGAGACGTCCTGTGGGGTCGATGCTCCGCTGCAGGACGTCGACCCCAAACACTCCTGGGTTCATGGGGTTCGGATACTTCTGCATGGCTGCTGTGGTCACTGTCTCCCAGGGGTGGCTGTACACACACAGAGATACACACTCAGAGATGCACACACAGATACACATACACAGATACACATACACAGATGCACACATAGATACACACACACAGATACACACTCAGAGATGCACACACAGATACACAGATACACATACACAGATACACATACACAGATGCACACACAGATACACATACACAGATGCACACACAGATACACATACACAGATACACATACACAGATGCACACACGGAGAGATACACACACACACCGATACACACACACACAGATACACACACACACCCACACACAGATACACACACAGACACACAACCATTTTTGTCAAAATCTGGGGAGAGTGACTGAGCTTCAGAAGCTCCATGAAGCATAAGACCATACAGACCATAAAGACCATACAGACCATCAAGACCATACAGACCATCAAGACCATACAGACCATCAAGACCATCAAGACCATACAGACCATCAAGACCATACAGACCATAAAGACCATACAGACCATCAAGACCATACAGACCATACAGACCATCAAGACCATACAGACCATCAAGACCATACAGACCATACAGACCATCAAGACCATACAGACCATACAGACCATCAAGACCATACAGACCATACAGACCATCAAGACCATACAAGACCATACAGACCATAAAGACCATCAAGACCATACAGACCATACAGACCATACAGACCATCAAGACCATACAGACCATCAAGACCATACAGACCATCAAGACCATACAGACCATCAAGACCATACAGACCATACAGACCATAAAGACCATACAGACCATCAAGACCATACAGACCATCAAGACCATACAGACCATCAAGACCATATAGACCATCAAGACCATCAAGACCATACAGACCATACAGACCATAAAGACCATACAGACCATCAAGACCATACAGACCATCAAGACCATCAAGACCATACAGACCATACAGACCATCAAGACCATCAAGACCATACAGACCATAAAGACCATAAGACCATATAGACCATACAGACCATCAAGACCATCAAGACCATACAGACCATAAAGACCATCAAGACCATATAGACCATACGGACCATCAAGACCATAAAGACCATGAAGACCATATAGACCATACAGACCATCAAGACCATATAGACCATACAGACCATACAGACCATAAAGGCCATCAAGACCATAAAGACCATACAGACCATACGGACCATCAAGACCATCAAGACCATAAAGACCATACAGACCATAAAGACCATCAAGACCATACAGACCATCAAGACCATAAAGAACATACGGACCATCAAGACCATACAGACCATCAAGACCATATCGACCATACAGACCATACAGACCATAAAGACCATATAGACCATACAGACCATCAAGACCATACGGACTATCAAGACCATAAAGACCATACGGACCATCAAGACCATAAAGACCATATAGACCATACAGACCATAAAGATCATACAGACCATAAAGACCACATGGAGCATAAAGACCATATGGACCATACAGACCATACAGACCATCAAGACCATATGGACCATACGGACCATCAAGACCATATAGACCATACGGACCATATAGACCATATGGACCATAAAGACCATCAAGACCATAAAGACCATAAAGACCATATGGACCATACGGACCATCAAGACCATAAAGACCATATAGACCAGTGTTTTTCAACCTTTTTTGAGCCAAGGCACACTTTTTTCACTGAAAAAATCTTGCGGCACACCTCCAGGAGAAAATGTAAAAATGTATACAGTACTAATGTAAAAAAATATATACTGTACATACTCTGTGTGATATATAAAGTATATCTTATCTTATAATGTATACAGTATACTCTGCAGCCTATATTCACAATATACAGTTATTCTCATCAAAATGCTTAAGTCCAGGCCTTGACATTAAGCTTTATTTAATATTTCTCGATACAATTAACAAGAGTTTGGGAATAAAGTGGCACTAACTGTGTGGAAAAAAACTAAGAAAATCCACTCTCTGCCCATAGTCAAATAATAACTCACACAAAGAACATGCATTGTTAGTGCATGGGAAAAATTTAGGTATCCGAGCTTTAAATTCAGGAGTTTTGGATGAGGGACACGGGAGGTCCTGAACGCTAGTCCATGGTTCTGTCCGGTCCGCATGTCTGTGGTTCTGTCCACTCGACTACGGTCTGCGCTCTGTACCCAGTTCAGAAGTGCGTTCGCGAGAGCTGTTGTACAAAAATGGTACATTTCATAGTTAAACCACTACAACGCGGCCACAGCTGCCCCGGGGCAGAGCGGAGGATGTTAATCCTGTTCAGAAACGGCATAATTCATTTTCAAAAACGTCTCTATCACTTTCACTTCTCACTCGCCACAAAGCTCTTGTCTCGCTCCCTCACACATTTGTTGGTCGCATCCAATTTTACCTTTCTCGCCACAATGCTGACCTGTTACAGCCAGTGGTCGCATCCAATTTTTCAGTTTCAAAGTACTTAGCTATCTGCTGCCATCTACTGATTTGAAAAAGTATTACATGGTTACTCACAGTTCAAAACAAGTCACCGCTCGTCAACAGCGAATGCAGCTATTTTTAGACAAAGTAGACAAATTTCTCACGGCACACCAGACAATATCATACGGCACACTAGTGTGCCGCGGCACAGTGGTTGAAAAACACTGATATAGACCATACAGACCATATAGACCATATGGACCATAAAGACCATACAGACCATCAAGACCATCAAGACCAAAAAGACCACATGGACAATAAAGACCATAAAGACCATATGGACCATACAGACCATATGGACCATATAGACCATACAGACCATCAAGACCATAAAGACCATATATACCATACAGACCATATGGACCATAAAGACCGTACAGACCATACAGATCATCAAGACCATAAAGACCATATGGACCATACAGACCATACAGACCATCAAGACCATACAGACCATCAAGACCATACAGACCATCAAGACCATATAGACCATACAGACCATACAGACCATAAAGACCATACAGACCATCAAGACCATACAGACCATCAAGACCATCAAGACCATACAGACCATACAGACCATCAAGACCATCAAGACCATACAGACCATAAAGACCATCAAGACCATACAGACTAGGGATGTAAATCGGTGACCGTTTAACCGGTGGTTGACCGTCACAGCGTTAACCGGTCAAAGCTGTCGGTTAAAAATAAGAAAAAGCGGAGAGGGGAGGTCTCTTAATAAGGCTATTAATAAGCCCTATTTGTACGATGTGACGAGCGGGTCTGTATCTAGCTGTGTGCGCCAATGCATTAGTAGACTATGGGCGACTTTCATGGCGCACGCTCCACATATGCACGCAGCCACGCACGCGCGCGCGCACACACACACACTCACACATACACGCACAAACACTTTCCCCCCCTCCATACGTAACATCCACACGCATCATCTCTCCCCTCTGTTACCGCCAAAGTTCCACACTAGTGCAGGTCAGAACTACATTGGAGCTTATATTTACACACACACACATACATGTATTGTACACACACACACATACACACATACATACACACATGTATTGTACACACACACATACCGGGCTGTCGCGCTCCTCTGTGTCTCGCAGCCCAAAGAATCCTCGCAAATACGCGGCTTCAGTCAAACACATGAAACATGTTTGTGCTGCTGGTCCTTGTCATTAGATCAGATCCACACACATCACTTTTAAACTTTAGCGGAGACCTGCGAGACGCGGCGTGTAACTCGCTGCTCTGACCATGTGAACAAGCCGTCAAAACTCTGGCGCCTAAAGGGTTAACCCGCAGCACAGCAGAATGGGAAGATTAAAACAGCAGTTCTCTGTGCGCAAAGGTGCCGGAGCTGTTGCGGGTTTTGGCGCTGCTGTCTCAGCTCTGATCCAGTAGAACGCATAGATAAACTTATGAAAAGTACGCGGCTCGAAATGGCTGCTATTTCAAAGAACGTGGAATATTTTAAACTACGCAGTTAACCGGTTTCAACCGGTTAATGAGGCTCGGTGGTCGGTCATGAAAATTCATAGTTTTTTACATCCCTAATACAGACCATACAGACCATCAAGACCATCAAGACCATACAGACCATAAAGACCATCAAGACCATATAGACCATACGGACCATCAAGACCATAAAGACCATGAAGACCATATAGACCATACAGACCATCAAGACCATATAGACCATACAGACCATACAGACCATAAAGGCCATCAAGACCATAAAGACCATACAGACCATACAGACCATAAAGACCATACAGACCATACAGACCATAAAGACCATAAAGGCCATCAAGACCATAAAGACCATACAGACCATACGGACCATCAAGACCATATAGACCATACAGACCATACAGACCATAAAGGCCATCAAGACCATAAAGACCATACAGACCATACGGACCATCAAGACCATCAAGACCATAAAGACCATACAGACCATAAAGACCATCAAGACCATACAGACCATCAAGACCATAAAGACCATATGGACCATACAGACCATAAAGACCATACAGACCATCAAGACCATAGAGACCATAAAGACCATACAGACCATCAAGACCATAAAGACCATATAGACCATATAGACCATATGGACCATACAGACCATATGGACCATCAAGACCATTAAGACAATCAAGACCATCAAGACCATACAGACCATACAGACCATATGGACCATCAAGACCATTAAGACAATCAAGACCATCAAGACCATAAAGACCATACAGACCATCAAGACCAAACAGACCATAAAGACCATAAAGACCATACACACAGTGATGGTCGGATCCCATCTGGTCCTTTACGTCACATGTCCATCCATCCATCCATCTTCTTCCCTTTAATCCATGTCTGGGTGGGGGGTGGCAGTCAGAGATGCACCAGCCCCTCACTGACCCTCTGCAGGTGCTGAGTCCACAGGAGGTGCTGAGTCCACAGGAGGTGCTGAGTCCACAGGAGGTGCTGAGTCCACAGGAGGTGCTGAGTCCACAGGAGGTGCTGAGTCCACGGAGGAGGTGCTGAGTCCACAGGAGGTGCTGAGTCCACAGGAGGTGGTGTGTCCACAGGAGGTGCTGAGTCCACAGGAGGTGCTGAGTCCACAGGAGGTGCTGAGTCCACAGGAGGTGCTGAGTCCACAGGAGGTGCTGAGTCCACAGGAGGTGCTGAGTCCACAGGAGGTGCTGAGTCCACAGGAGGTGCTGAGTCCACAGGAGGTGCTGAGTCCACAGGAGGTGCTGAGTCCACAGGAGGTGCTGAGTCCACAGGAGGTGCTGAGTCCACAGGAGGTGCTGAGTCCACAGGAGGTGCTGAGTCCACAGGAGGTGCTGAGTCCACAGGAGGTGCTGAGTCCACAGGAGGTGGTGTGTCCACAGGAGGTGCTGAGTCCACAGGAGGTGCTGAGTCCACAGGAGGTGCTGAGTCCACAGGAGGTGCTGAGTCCACAGGAGGTGCTGAGTCCACAGGAGGTGCTGAGTCCACAGGAGGTGCTGAGTCCACAGGAGGTGGTGTGTCCACAGGAGGTGCTGAGTCCACAGGAGGTGGTGTGTCCACAGGAGGTGCTGAGTCCACAGGAGGTGCTGAGTCCACAGGAGGTGCTGAGTCCACAGGAGGTGCTGAGTCCACAGGAGGTGCTGAGTCCACAGGAGGTGCTGAGTCCACAGGAGGTGCTGAGTCCACAGGAGGTGGTGTGTCCACAGGAGGTGCTGAGTCCACAGGAGGTGCTGAGTCCACAGGAGGTGGTGTGTCCAGTAAAAACACTTTGTTATGATACGGGTTTGTTCCATCTCCGTCACATCCTTAAGGTCTGTTTCTTTTTTCACTAATAACAATATTTATTTATGTATTTATTAGAAGAGTGGATGGGACTGAGGACTGGAGTCATGTTATTTATTATTATTATGAGTAATGTTATTTATTTATGTATTTATTAGAAGAGTGGATGGGACTGAGGACTGGAGTCATGTTATTGACCGTTATCATTTCTGTGTAAATCTGAACAGAATAAATGTACTTCTTTCATCTCTTTCCTACTGTTGTGTAACTGGTGATGCAACACTGACATTTCTCCACTGTCAGACAAAGTGTACTGTAGAACACAAAGCCACTCAAAGTTCTTAAGAAAAGAAGAAAAGAAACATTAAAAAGAGAAAGGTCTGATGTAGAACTACAGTATAATACTCCCAATGTTTCTATAACAGATGATCCATAAAGCAACACGTGACAGGATATCTCCGGGTGCTCAAGGTTAGGGTTTGTGTTGTGACCACACACTTAATGTTAATAACTGTATCCCACACGCTGCTGAGTAACATTATAGGTAAATGTCATAGATGTATGCTAATGCTAATGCTAATGCTAATGCTAACAGGCTAAACACAAGTTATGTAGTGCTAATGCTAACATGCTAACAACTGTTTAAAGTCCTGTCTTCGCCGCTGTTTAAAGCACATTTACGTGATAAGGACTGGTTCTTACTTGAAAACGTGCTCTGAGGCCCAGATCTTCATGATGACCGGGTCTGAGGTCCGGGTCCGAGCAGGGAGCAGGCGACAGCAGTGACCGGAGGAGGAAGGCAGGACCCCGGGAGGACACAGAGAGACGAGGGGGGGCTCTGGAGGAAGGCGCCCTCGTGTGGATGAAAGCTGGAACTGCAGCTTGTTATGTAAATACTAGAGATAAGAGATGATTCACTTTTATTAAGCCACAGTTTACTGCATTTGTAACTTGTTTACATGTTGGTATCTGTAGTATAACTTGTTTACATGTTGGTGTCAGTAGTATAACTTGTTTACATGTTGGTGTCTGTAGTATAACTTGTTTACATGTCGGTGTCTGTAGTATAACTTGTTTACATGTTGGTGTCTGTAGTATAACTTGTTTACATGTTGGTGTCTGTAGTATAACTTGTTTACATGTTGGTGTCAGTAGTATAACTTGTTTACATGTTGGTGTCTGTAGTATAACTTGTTTACATGTTGGTGTCAGTAGTATAACTTGTTTACATGTTGGTGTCTGTAGTATAACTTGTTTACATGTTGGTGTCTGTAGTATAACTTGTTTACATGTTGGTGTCAGTAGTATAACTTGTTTACATGTTGGTGTCTGTAGTATAACTTGTTTACATGTTGGTGTCAGTAGTATAACTTGTTTACATGTTGGTGTCTGTAGTATAACTTGTTTACATGTCGGTGTCTGTAGTATAACTTGTTTACATGTTGGTGTCTGTGGTATAACTTGTTTACATGTTGGTGTCTGTAGTATAACTTGTTTACATGTTGGTGTCTGTAGTATAACTTGTTTACATGTTGGTGTCTGTAGTATAACTTGTTTACATGTTGGTGTCAGTAGTATAACTTGTTTACATGTTGGTGTCTGTAGTATAACTTGTTTACATGTTGGTGTCTGTAGTATAAACTTGTTTACATGTTGGTGTCAGTAGTATAACTTGTTTACATGTTGGTGTCTGTAGTATAACTTGTTTACATGTCGGTGTCTGTAGTATAAACTTGTTTACATGTTGGTGTCTGTGGTATAACTTGTTTACATGTTGGTGTCTGTAGTATAACTTGTTTACATGTTGGTGTCTGTAGTATAACTTGTTTACATGTTGGTGTCTGTGGTATAACTTGTTTACATGTTGGTGTCTGTAGTATAACTTGTTTACATGTTGGTGTCTGTAGTATAACTTGTTTACATGTTGGTGTCTGTCTGTAGTATAACTTGTTTACATGTTGGTGTCAGTAGTATAACTTGTTTACATGTTGGTGTCTGTAGTATAACTTGTTTACATGTTGGTGTCTGTAGTATAACTTGTTTACATGTTGGTGTCTGTAGTATAACTTGTTTACATGTTGGTGTCAGTAGTATAACTTGTTTACATGTTGGTGTCTGTAGTATAACTTGTTTACATGTTGGTGTCTGTAGTATAACTTGTTTACATGTTGGTATCTGTAGTATAACTTGTTTACATGTTGGTGTCTGTAGTATAACTTGTTTACATGTTGGTGTCTGTAGTATAACTTGTTTACATGTTGGTGTCTGTAGTATAACTTGTTTACATGTTGGTGTCTGTAGTATTACTTGTTTACATGTTGGTGTCTGTAGTATTACTTGTTTACATGTTGGTGTCTGTAGTATAACTTGTTTACATGTTGGTGTCTGTAGTATAACTTGTTTACATGTTGGTGTCTGTAGTATAACTTGTTTACATGTTGGTGTCTGTAGTATAACTTGTTTACATGTTGGTGTCTGTAGTATTACTTGTTTACATGTTGGTGTCTGTAGTATAACTTGTTTACATGTTGGTGTCTGTAGTATAACTTGTTTACATGTTGGTGTCTGTAGTATAACTTGTTTACATGTTGGTGTCAGTAGTATAACTTGTTTACATGTTGGTGTCTGTAGTATAACTTGTTTACATGTTGGTGTCTGTAGTATAACTTGTTTACATGTTGGTGTCTGTAGTATAACTTGTTTACATGTTGGTGTCAGTAGTATAACTTGTTTACATGTTGGTGTCTGTGGTATAACTTGTTTACATGTTGGTGTCTGTAGTATAACTTGTTTACATGTTGGTGTCAGTAGTATAACTTGTTTACATGTTGGTGTCTGTAGTATAACTTGTTTACATGTTGGTGTCTGTAGTATAACTTGTTTACATGTTGGTGTCTGTAGTATAACTTGTTTACATGTTGGTGTCTGTAGTATAACTTGTTTACATGTTGGTGTCAGTAGTATAACTTGTTTACATGTTGGTGTCTGTAGTATAACTTGTTTACATGTTGGTGTCTGTAGTATAACTTGTTTACATGTTGGTGTCTGTAGTATAACTTGTTTACATGTTGGTGTCTGTAGTATAACTTGTTTACATGTTGGTGTCTGTAGTATAACTTGTTTACATGTTGGTGTCAGTAGTATAACTTGTTTACATGTTGGTGTCTGTAGTATAACTTGTTTACATGTTGGTGTCAGTAGTATAACTTGTTTACATGTTGGTGTCTGTAGTATAACTTGTTTACATGTTGGTGTCTGTAGTATAACTTGTTTACATGTTGGTGTCTGTAGTATAACTTGTTTACATGTCGGTGTCTGTAGTATAACTTGTTTACATGTTGGTGTCTGTAGTATAACTTGTTTACATGTTGGTGTCTGTAGTATAACTTGTTTACATGTTGGTGTCTGTGTCATTCTTCCCTCTGACTTTACTCACAAATGAATTCAACTCATAATTCATGTTCAAATATTCAATTTCAAAATGCAGCTAGAGACTGAGATAAATTCTATAGTAATGCTCTTTGTTTTAAAGGCATTGTTTTGAGCAGCTACGTTTGAAGACATTTTGTTCATATTTCATTACTGATCATTCTGTGCCACACTGATAACCCTAACCCGCTCTGTTTAGTCTGTGTTTTGTAATTGCTCATTGTTTCCACAAGAGGGAGACAAATATACACAAATGTTTCGGGTTAGGGATACTCAAATCATCAATGGTTTATTAAGATAGGATAAGAACATCTTTCTTCTTCCCACAGTGAGGAAATGTCAGTGTTGCAGCGCACTGACAGGACAGTAGTAAGAGGAAGTAAGTCACATTTACAGAGATAAGAAGCTATAGTAAATTATCAATCTCTCTCTTTTTAATACCATATGCCATATACCATATACCATAATACCAAAGCTTACTGAAAGTATTACCATGTGGACAAAGTACCCATAGAACCAAATGTACATACAGCACACGCTCATGCCCTTGTGAACCGCTGGGGGCGCTGCTGCGACACTAGACGCTGCAGTTAAGACGAAGAACAGTCATTACGTCATCACACTCTCGTCCTTGAGCTGCTGCAAAATGGTCGCGTACTGGAGACAAGCAGGACTCAGGTCAGAAATGTGTGATATATATGATGTATATGATGTATATGACCTAACATGCACACGCAGCTGTAGATATACAGAAGTCCAGTTTGACTCGCGATCGGAGCTATTAAAGCTAATGGGCTAGACACACGGGAGGCGACATCGCATCGCCTCCATTCATTTCAATGGGACGTGCGCGACATAGCGTCAATCGCTAGCGAGCCTCCTGCTCAGCGACGGGCGAAAACGTGCGTGTGAAATCCTCCTGCTCGTGCATGTATCGTGCACGCGCAGGTCAGCGACGCGATCCCAGAAAGTTGAAATCGGCTCAACTTTTCGACGCTGTCGTCAAGCCGCATCGCGCCCCGTCTGTCATGTGATCTGAGCGACAGCGTTGAGTTTCGCTGATCGCTCTCATTGGTCGCCTCCCGTGTGTCGAGCCCTTAAGGCTAATCCGCTAGCATTAGCACCTGGCTGCATCCGAAATCAAAAACCCTCGTTCCTAATACCTGCCTTTTCTGATTGAATACACGTAGTAGCCCCGGGTTTTGTTAAGTGCATGTTCAGTCATTTTACAGATGTTTTTTAACAATTGTCGGTAATGCATCTGTCTCCAAGGTCGTTGTTTGAAGCCAGGGGTGATGGTATTTACGGGTAAAGAAATATGAAGTAATGTGAGTCTGCAGTTTGGGTTTAGAACGCTGCAGCAGCTGAACACGCTTAGTCACGATACTAAATATATCAAATGGTTCTGTTTTGAAAGATGAATCAACAAATTCTCATGTTTAGCTATTTAGTATCCTATTATTAAGGGTTATATTCTATGATAGTGTTAAATGTATTTAACAAAGATGCATATGACATGTATAGATACATTATAGGTTTAAAATACTTTTATTTTACATTTGACAAACTTAGAATTAACTTTGTTCCACTAATGAACCACTGCATGTCTTTTTAAATGTCTCTTCACACGACTCTGTCCTGGTGTCTCGTGTCTGTCCTGGTGTCTCGCGTCTGTCCTGGTGTCTCGCGTCTGTCCTGGTGTCTCGCGTCTGTCCTGGTGTCTCGCGTCTGTCCTGGTGTCTCGCGTCTGTCCTGGTGTCTCGCGTCTGTCCTGGTGTCTCGCGTCTGTCCTGGTGTCTCGCGTCTGTCCTGGTGTCTCGCGTCTGTCCTGGTGTCTGTCCGGTGTCTCGTCTGTCCTGGTGTCTCGCGTCTGTCCTGGTGTCTCGCGTCTGTCCTGGTGTCTCGCGTCTGTCCTGGTGTCTCGCGTCTGTCCTGGTGTCTCGCGTCTGTCCTGGTGTCTCGCGTCTGTCCTGGTGTCTCGCGTCTGTCCTGGTGTCTCGCGTCTGTCCTGGTGTCTCGCGTCTGTCCTGGTGTCTCGCGTCTGTCCTGGTGTCTCGCGTCTGTCCTGGTGTCTCGCGTCTGTCCTGGTGTCTCGCGTCTGTCCTGGTGTCTCGTGTCTGTCCTGGTGTCTCGTGTCTGTCCTGGTGTCTCACGTCTGTCCTGGTGTCTCGTGTCTGTCCTGGTGTCTCGCGTCTGTCCTGGTGTCTCGCGTCTGTCCTGGTGTCTCGGTCTGTCCTGGTGTCTCGTGTCTGTCCTGGTGTCTCGTGTCTGTCCTGGTGTCTCGTGTCTGTCCTGGTGTCTCACGTCTGTCCTGGTGTCTCGTGTCTGTCCTGGTGTCTCACGTCTGTCCTGGTGTCTCGTGTCTGTCCTGGTGTCTCGCGTCTGTCCTGGTGTCTCGCGTCTGTCCTGGTGTCTCGTGTCTGTCCTGGTGTCTCGCGTCTGTCCTGGTGTCTCGCGTCTGTCCTGGTGTCTCGCGTCTGTCCTGGTGTCTCGCGTCTGTCCTGGTGTCTCGCGTCTGTCCTGGTGTCTCGCGTCTGTCCTGGTGTCTCGCGTCTGTCCTGGTGTCTCGCGTCTGTCCTGGTGTCTCGCGTCTGTCCTGGTGTCTCGCGTCTGTCCTGTCCTCGGTGTCCTGTGTCGCGTCTGTCCTGGTGTCTCGCGTCTGTCCTGGTGTCTCGCGTCTGTCCTGGTGTCTCGCGTCTGTCCTGGTGTCTCGCGTCTGTCCTGGTGTCTCGCGTCTGTCCTGGTGTCTCGCGTCTGTCCTGGTGTCTCGCGTCTGTCCTGGTGTCTCGTGTCTGTCCTGGTGTCTCGCGTCTGTCCTGGTGTCTCGCGTCTGTCCTGGTGTCTGTCTGGTCTCGTCTGTCCTGGTGTCTCGCGTCTGTCCTGGTGTCTCGCGTCTGTCCTGGTGTCTCGCGTCTGTCCTGGTGTCTCGCGTCTGTCCTGGTGTCTCGCGTCTGTCCTGGTGTCTCGCGTCTGTCCTGGTGTCTCGCGTCTGTCCTGGTGTCTCGCGTCTGTCCTGGTGTCTCGCGTCTGTCCTGGTGTCTCGCGTCTGTCCTGGTGTCTCGCGTCTGTCCTGGTGTCTCGCGTCTGTCCTGGTGTCTCGCGTCTGTCCTGGTGTCTCGCGTCTGTCCTGGTGTCTCGCGTCTGTCCTGGTGTCTCGCGTCTGTCCTGGTGTCTCGCGTCTGTCCTGGTGTCTCGCGTCTGTCCTGGTGTCTCGCGTCTGTCCTGGTGTCTCGCGTCTGTCCTGGTGTCTCGCGTCTGTCCTGGTGTCTCGCGTCTGTCCTGGTGTCTCGCGTCTGTCCTGGTGTCTCGCGTCTGTCCTGGTGTCTCGCGTCTGTCCTGGTGTCTCGCGTCTGTCCTGGTGTCTCGCGTCTGTCCTGGTGTCTCGCGTCTGTCCTGGTGTCTCGCGTCTGTCCTGGTGTCTCGCGTCTGTCCTGGTGTCTCGCGTCTGTCCTGGTGTCTCGCGTCTGTCCTGGTGTCTCGCGTCTGTCCTGGTGTCTCGCGTCTGTCCTGGTGTCTCGCGTCTGTCCTGGTGTCTCGTGTCTGTCCTGGTGTCTCGTGTCTGTCCTGGTGTCTCGTGTCTGTCCTGGTGTCTCGTGTCTGTCCTGGTGTCTCGTGTCTGTCCTGGTGTCTCGTGTCTGTCCTGGTGTCTCGGTCTGTCCTGGTGTCTCGCGTCTGTCCTGGTGTCTCGCGTCTGTCCTGGTGTCTCGCGTCTGTCCTGGTGTCTCGCGTCTGTCCTGGTGTCTCGCGTCTGTCCTGGTGTCTCGCGTCTGTCCTGGTGTCTCGCGTCTGTCCTGGTGTCTCGCGTCTGTCCTGGTGTCTCGCGTCTGTCCTGGTGTCTCGCGTCTGTCCTGGTGTCTCGCGTCTGTCCTGGTGTCTCGCGTCTGTCCTGGTGTCTCGCGTCTGTCCTGGTGTCTCGCGTCTGTCCTGGTGTCTCGCGTCTGTCCTGGTGTCTCGCGTCTGTCCTGGTGTCTCGCGTCTGTCCTGGTGTCTCGCGTCTGTCCTGGTGTCTCGCGTCTGTCCTGGTGTCTCGCGTCTGTCCTGGTGTCTCGCGTCTGTCCTGGTGTCTCGCGTCTGTCCTGGTGTCTCGCGTCTGTCCTGGTGTCTCGCGTCTGTCCTGGTGTCTCGCGTCTGTCCTGGTGTCTCGCGTCTGTCCTGGTGTCTCGCGTCTGTCCTGGTGTCTCGCGTCTGTCCTGGTGTCTCGCGTCTGTCCTGGTGTCTCGCGTCTGTCCTGGTGTCTCGCGTCTGTCCTGGTGTCTCGCGTCTGTCCTGGTGTCTCGCGTCTGTCCTGGTGTCTCGCGTCTGTCCTGGTGTCTCGCGTCTGTCCTGGTGTCTCGCGTCTGTCCTGGTGTCTCGCGTCTGTCCTGGTGTCTCGCGTCTGTCCTGGTGTCTCGCGTCTGTCCTGGTGTCTCGCGTCTGTCCTGGTGTCTCGCGTCTGTCCTGGTGTCTCGCGTCTGTCCTGGTGTCTCGCGTCTGTCCTGGTGTCTCGCGTCTGTCCTGGTGTCTCGCGTCTGTCCTGGTGTCTCGCGTCTGTCCTGGTGTCTCGCGTCTGTCCTGGTGTCTCGCGTCTGTCCTGGTGTCTCGCGTCTGTCCTGGTGTCTCGCGTCTGTCCTGGTGTCTCGCGTCTGTCCTGGTGTCTCGCGTCTGTCCTGGTGTCTCGCGTCTGTCCTGGTGTCTCGCGTCTGTCCTGGTGTCTCGCGTCTGTCCTGGTGTCTCGCGTCTGTCCTGGTGTCTCGCGTCTGTCCTGGTGTCTCGCGTCTGTCCTGGTGTCTCGCGTCTGTCCTGGTGTCTCGCGTCTGTCCTGGTGTCTCGCGTCTGTCCTGGTGTCTCGCGTCTGTCCTGGTGTCTCGCGTCTGTCCTGGTGTCTCGCGTCTGTCCTGGTGTCTCGCGTCTGTCCTGGTGTCTCGCGTCTGTCCTGGTGTCTCGCGTCTGTCCTGGTGTCTCGCGTCTGTCCTGGTGTCTCGCGTCTGTCCTGGTGTCTCGCGTCTGTCCTGGTGTCTCGCGTCTGTCCTGGTGTCTCGCGTCTGTCCTGGTGTCTCGCGTCTGTCCTGGTGTCTCGCGTCTGTCCTGGTGTCTCGCGTCTGTCCTGGTGTCTCGCGTCTGTCCTGGTGTCTCGCGTCTGTCCTGGTGTCTCGCGTCTGTCCTGGTGTCTCGCGTCTGTCCTGGTGTCTCGTGTCTGTCCTGGTGTCTCGTGTCTGTCCTGGTGTCTCGTGTCTGTCCTGGTGTCTCGTGTCTGTCCTGGTGTCTCGTGTCTGTCCTGGTGTCTCGCGTCTGTCCTGTGTCCGTGTCTCGCGTCTGTCCTGGTGTCTCGCGTCTGTCCTGGTGTCTCGCGTCTGTCCTGGTGTCTCGCGTCTGTCCTGGTGTCTCGCGTCTGTCCTGGTGTCTCGCGTCTGTCCTGGTGTCTCGCGTCTGTCCTGGTGTCTCGCGTCTGTCCTGGTGTCTCGCGTCTGTCCTGGTGTCTCGCGTCTGTCCTGGTGTCTCGCGTCTGTCCTGGTGTCTCGCGTCTGTCCTGGTGTCTCGCGTCTGTCCTGGTGTCTCGCGTCTGTCCTGTGTCTCGGTGTCCTGGTGTCTCGCGTCTGTCCTGGTGTCTCGCGTCTGTCCTGGTGTCTCGCGTCTGTCCTGGTGTCTCGCGTCTGTCCTGGTGTCTCGCGTCTGTCCTGGTGTCTCGCGTCTGTCCTGGTGTCTCGCGTCTGTCCTGGTGTCTCGCGTCTGTCCTGGTGTCTCGCGTCTGTCCTGGTGTCTCGCGTCTGTCCTGGTGTCTCGCGTCTGTCCTGGTGTCTCGCGTCTGTCCTGGTGTCTCGCGTCTGTCCTGGTGTCTCGCGTCTGTCCTGGTGTCTCGCGTCTGTCCTGGTGTCTCGCGTCTGTCCTGGTGTCTCGCGTCTGTCCTGGTGTCTCGCGTCTGTCCTGGTGTCTCGCGTCTGTCCTGGTGTCTCGCGTCTGTCCTGGTGTCTCGCGTCTGTCCTGGTGTCTCGCGTCTGTCCTGGTGTCTCGCGTCTGTCCTGGTGTCTCGCGTCTGTCCTGTCTCGGTTGTGTCTGTCTGTGTCTGTCCTGGTGTCTCGCGTCTGTCCTGGTGTCTCGCGTCTGTCCTGGTGTCTCGCGTCTGTCCTGGTGTCTCGCGTCTGTCCTGGTGTCTCGCGTCTGTCCTGGTGTCTCGCGTCTGTCCTGGTGTCTCGCGTCTGTCCTGGTGTCTCGCGTCTGTCCTGGTGTCTCGCGTCTGTCCTGGTGTCTCGCGTCTGTCCTGGTGTCTCGCGTCTGTCCTGGTGTCTCGCGTCTGTCCTGGTGTCTCGCGTCTGTCCTGGTGTCTCGCGTCTGTCCTGGTGTCTCGCGTCTGTCCTGGTGTCTCGCGTCTGTCCTGGTGTCTCGCGTCTGTCCTGGTCCGTCTGTCTGGTGTCTCGCTGTCTGTCTGTCTGTGGTGTCTCGCGTCTGTCCTGGTGTCTCGCGTCTGTCCTGGTGTCTCGCGTCTGTCCTGGTGTCTCGCGTCTGTCCTGGTGTCTCGCGTCTGTCCTGGTGTCTCGCGTCTGTCCTGGTGTCTCGCGTCTGTCCTGGTGTCTCGCGTCTGTCCTGGTGTCTCGCGTCTGTCCTGGTGTCTCGCGTCTGTCCTGGTGTCTCGCGTCTGTCCTGGTGTCTCGCGTCTGTCCTGGTGTCTCGCGTCTGTCCTGGTGTCTCGCGTCTGTCCTGGTGTCTCGCGTCTGTCCTGGTGTCTCGCGTCTGTCCTGGTGTCTCGCGTCTGTCCTGGTGTCTCGCGTCTGTCCTGGTGTCTCGCGTCTGTCCTGGTGTCTCGCGTCTGTCCTGGTGTCTCGCGTCTGTGTCTGCGTCTGTCCTGTGTCTCGCGTCTGTCCTGGTGTCTCGCGTCTGTCCTGGTGTCTCGCGTCTGTCCTGGTGTCTCGCGTCTGTCCTGGTGTCTCGCGTCTGTCCTGGTGTCTCGCGTCTGTCCTGGTGTCTCGCGTCTGTCCTGGTGTCTCGCGTCTGTCCTGGTGTCTCGCGTCTGTCCTGGTGTCTCGCGTCTGTCCTGGTGTCTCGCGTCTGTCCTGGTGTCTCGCGTCTGTCCTGGTGTCTCGCGTCTGTCCTGGTGTCTCGCGTCTGTCCTGGTGTCTCGCGTCTGTCCTGGTGTCTCGCGTCTGTCCTGGTGTCTCGCGTCTGTCCTGGTGTCTCGCGTCTGTCCTGGTGTCTCGCGTCTGTCCTGGTGTCTCGCGTCTGTCCTGGTGTCTCGCGTCTGTCCTGGTGTCTCGCGTCTGTCCTGGTGTCTCGCGTCTGTCCTGGTGTCTCGCGTCTGTCCTGTGGCGTGTCCTGTCTCGCGTCTGTCCTGGTGTCTCGCGTCTGTCCTGGTGTCTCGCGTCTGTCCTGGTGTCTCGCGTCTGTCCTGGTGTCTCGCGTCTGTCCTGGTGTCTCGCGTCTGTCCTGGTGTCTCGCGTCTGTCCTGGTGTCTCGCGTCTGTCCTGGTGTCTCGCGTCTGTCCTGGTGTCTCGCGTCTGTCCTGGTGTCTCGCGTCTGTCCTGGTGTCTCGCGTCTGTCCTGGTGTCTCGCGTCTGTCCTGGTGTCTCGCGTCTGTCCTGGTGTCTCGCGTCTGTCCTGGTGTCTCGCGTCTGTCCTGGTGTCTCGCGTCTGTCCTGGTGTCTCGCGTCTGTCCTGGTGTCTCACGTCTGTCCTGTCCCTGCAGCTACATACGCTTCTCGCACATCTGTGCCACCGCGGTGCGAGCGGCGCTGAAGCCTCAGTTCAAAGTGGAGGCGCTGAAGGCGGCGGAGGCCAACGTCAAAGTCCTGAAGCCCAAACCTGCAGCATGTAAGTCTGAGGCGGACGCGTGTTGCGAGTCCTTCTGAGTGGGGTCAGAGGTTAGGGGTCAGAGGTTAAGGTTCAGAAGTAGAGGACACAAAACAGAATTTGGATGTCGCCACATTGTTCCGTTTTCTCTTTCAGGATCTTGGCTCTGGACCGGTTCGTTTGTGGCCGAGAGGAAAGACCAGGATGAAATGTTTATTTGTAAAATAAAGACCTTGAACTAAAACTTGTCTTGATTCTTTTCAGAGTCAGAAATGAAAACCACAAATGATTGTTCTGCAAAGTTTAATAATGAAGTTTCCATGCGACAAACGTTGACATTTGAACATTTGTAGACTAAATATTGGACTGCATTTTATTAATTCTTCAGTTATTTCATACAAACACATGTAACAGCAGGTCCTGGCCTCAGGGGGGCGCACTTCATTTGTTTTGCAGCAACATGTGGAGTGAAGACCTGCAATAAGCACGAGACTAATGAAGATTTATACAGCTGGGATTTAAGGACCACAGATTATGACCATCAGAGACCAGGGACCAGGGGGAGGAACCAGGAAGAGAGTGAGGGACCAGTGGGAGTCCTCCTGGTATGTCTCCTAAGTCCTTGTTGCCGGCCTTCGGCCTCAGTCCTTGTCGCGGGTCTTCGGTCTCAGTCCTGGTCCCGGGTCATCTTGATCATGGTCTCGGGGGAGCGGTAGAGGAAGATGAGTTTGTCGAACAGCACCTCCTCCAGCTCCATCTCTCCGGTTTCTCGAACCACAAAGATGTCGGTGCAGAGCTTCAGGACGCGGTCCACGCTCGGCAGCTCCTCGAACATGATCGAGCGAGAGATTCCATTAAAGAACTCCCTGACGAACTTACCTACCACCAGCACCACCGACATGTACAGGCCTACGATCCTACGGAGAGAGGATCAGAGAGAGGGTTACTGAGACAGGCCTGCAGAGAGAGAGGGTTACTGAGACAGGCCTACGATCCTACAGAGAGGGTCACTGACACAGGCCTACGATCCTACGGAGAGAGGATCAGAGAGAGGGTTACTGAGACAGGCCTGCAGAGAGAGAGGGTTACTGAGACAGGCCTACGATCCTACAGAGAGGGTCACTGACACAGGCCTACGATCCTACAGAGAGGGTTACTGAGACAGGTCTGCAGAGAGAGAGAGGGTTACTGACACAGGCCTACGATCCTACAGAGAGGGTTACTGACACAGGCCTACGATCCTACAGAGAGAGGGTTACTGAGACAGGCCTGCAGAGAGAGAGGGTTACTGAGACAGGCCTACGATCCTACAGAGAGGGTCACTGACACAGGCCTACGATCCTACAGAGAGAGGGTTACTGAGACAGGCCTACGATCCTACAGAAAGGGTCACTGACACAGGCCTACGATCCTACAGAGAGGGTCACTGACACAGGCCTACGATCCTACAGAGAGGGTTACTGAGACAGGTCTGCAGAGAGAGAGGGTTACTGACACAGGCCTACGATCCTACAGAGAGAGGGTTACTGACACAGGCCTACGATCCTACAGAGAGGGTTACTGAGACAGGTCTGCAGAGAGAGAGGGTTACTGAGACAGGCCTGCAGAGAAGGTTACTGAGACAGGCCTACGATCCTACAGAGAGAGGGTTACTGAGACAGGCCTGCAGAGAGAGAGGGTTACTGACACAGGCCTACGATCCTACAGAGATGGGGGTTACTGACACAGGCCTACGATCCTACAGAGAGAGGGTTACTGAGACAGGCCTGCAGAGAGAGAGGGTTACTGAGACAGGCCTACGATCCTACAGAGAGAGGGTTACTGAGACAGGCCTACGATACTACAGAGAGAGGGTTACTGAGACAGGCCTGCAGAGAGAGAGGGTTACTGAGACAGGCCTGCAGAGAGAGAGAGGGTTACTGAGACAGGCCTACGATACTACAGAGAGAGGGTTACTGAGACAGGCCTGCAGAGAGAGAGGGTTACTGAGACAGGCCTACGATCCTACAGAGAGAGGGTTACTGAGACAGGCCGCAGAGAGGGTTACTGAGACAGGCCTGCAGAGAGAGAGAGGGTTACTGAGACAGGCCTACGATCCTACAGAGAGAGGGTTACTGAGACAGGCCTGCAGAGAGAGAGGGTTACTGAGACAGGCCTGCAGAGAGGGTTACTGAGACAGGCCTGCAGAGAGAGAGAGGGTTACTGAGACAGGCCTACGATCCTACAGAGAGAGGGTTACTGAGACAGGCCTGCAGAGAGAGAGGGTTACTGAGACAGGCCTACAATCCTACAGAGAGAGGGTTACTGAGACAGGCCTGCAGAGAGAGAGGGTCACTGAGACAGGCCTACGATCCTACAGAGAGAGGGTTACTGAGACAGGCCTACGATCCTACAGAGAGAGGGTTACTGAGACAGGCCTGCAGAGAGAGAGGGTTACTGAGACAGGCCTACGATCCTACAGAGAGGGTCACTTCCGGCGCCAGCTCCCGCTGTGCAGCTCGTCACTTTGGCTCTCTTCTCTTTCCGACCATTCACACACGACACACACAGCTGTCACCTGCAGAAGTTCTCCGACGACTCTGCCATCGTGGGCTGTGTGTGTGAGGGGAACCAACTGGAATATCGGTCGGTTATCAAGGACTTTGTCGACTGGTGTGAGCGCAACCACTTGTGCTTGAACACCAGTAAGACCAAGGAGATGATCATCGACTTCAGGAGAAAACCACTTTCCCACACGCTGCTGAACATCCAGGGGGAGGACATTGAGCTGGTGGACAGCTTCAAGTACCTGGGTGTTCACATTAACAATAAACTGGACTGGTCCATAATACAAACGCCCTGCACAAGAAGGGCCAAAGTCGCCTCTTCCTTCTGAGGAGGCTGAGGTCCTTCTGAGGAGGCTGAGGTCCTTCTGAGGAGGCTGAGGTCCTTCTGAGGAGGCTGAGGTCCTTCTGAGGAGGCTGAGGTCCTTCTGAGGAGGCTGGGGTCCTTCTGAGGAGGCTGAGGTCCTTCTGAGGAGGCTGGGGTCCTTCTGAGGAGGCTGAGGTCCTTCTGAGGAGGCTGAGGTCCTTCTGAGGAGGCTGGGGTCCTTCTGAGGAGGCTGAGGTCCTTCTGAGGAGACTGAGGTCCTTCTGAGGAGGCTGAGGTCCTTCTGAGGAGGCTGGGGTCCTTCTGAGGAGGCTGAGGTCCTTCTGAGGAGGCTGAGGTCCTTCTGAGGAGGCTGAGGTCCTTCTGAGGAGGCTGAGGTCCTTCTGAGGAGGCTGAGGTCCTTCTGAGGAGGCTGAGGTCCTTCTGAGGAGGCTGAGGTCCTTCGGAGGAGGCTGAGGTCCTTCTGAGGAGGCTGAGGTCCTTCTGAGGAGACTGAGGTCCTTCTGAGGAGGTTGAGGTCCTTCTGAGGAGGCTGAGGTCCTTCTGAGGAGGCTGAGGTCCTTCTGAAGAGGCTGAGGTTCTTCGGAGTGAGCAGGCCTCTGCTCAGGACTGAGGAGGAGCTGAGGAGCTCCTTCAGTGGAAGACTGAGACACCCTCAGTGTAGGAAGGAGCGCTACCGCAGGGCCTTTATCCCCACCGCTGTCAGACTGTACAATAAGTCACTTTAAATGGTCACTGTGTGAAAACCTGCACTATTGACACTGTTTCCAACTGACACTTGTCACTTTTGTTGACACAGGCCTACAGAGAGAGAGAGGGTCACTGGCACAGGCCTACAGAGAGAGAGAGGGTTACTGAGACAGGCCTACAGAGAGAGAGAGGGTCACTGGCACAGGCCTACAGAGAGAGAGAGGGTTACTGAGACAGGCCTACAGAGAGAGAGAGAGGGTCACTGGCACAGGCCTACAGAGAGAGAGAGGGTTACTGAGACAGGCCTACAGAGAGAGAGAGGGTCACTGGCACAGGCCTACAGAGAGAGAGAGGGTCACTGGCACAGGCCTACAGAGAGAGAGAGGGTCACTGGCACAGGCCTACAGAGAGAGAGAGGATCACTGGCACAGGCCTACAGAGAGAGAGAGGGTCACTGGCACAGGCCTACAGAGAGAGAGAGGGTCACTGGCACAGGCCTACAGAGAGAGAGAGGATCACTGGCACAGGCCTACAGAGAGAGAGAGGGTCACTGGCACAGGCCTACAGAGAGAGAAGGGTCATGGCACAGGCCTACAGAGAGAGAGAGGGTCACTGGCACAGGCCTACAGAGAGAGAGAGGGTCACTGGCACAGGCCTACAGAGAGAGAGAGGGTCACTGGCACAGGCCTACAGAGAGAGAGAGGGTCACTGGCACAGGCCTACAGAGAGAGAGAGGTCACTGGCACAGGCCTACAGAGAGAGAGAGGGTCACTGGCACAGGCCTACAGAGAGAGAGAGGGTCACTGGCACAGGCCTACAGAGAGAGAGAGGGTTACTGAGACAGGCCTACAGAGAGAGAGAGGGTACTGAGACAGGCCTACAGAGAGAGAGAGGGTCACTGGCACAGGCCTACAGAGAGAGAGAGGGTCACTGGCACAGGCCTACAGAGAGAGAGAGGGTCACTGGCACAGGCCTACAGAGAGAGAGAGGGTCACTGGCACAGGCCTACAGAGAGAGAGAGGGTTACTGAGACAGGCCTACAGAGAGAGAGAGGGTCACTGGCACAGGCCTACAGAGAGAGAGAGGATCACTGGCACAGGCCTACAGAGAGAGAGAGGGTCACTGGCACAGGCCTACAGAGAGAGAGAGGGTCACTGGCACAGGCCTACAGAGAGAGAGAGGGTTACTGAGACAGGCCTACAGAGAGAGAGAGGATCACTGGCACAGGCCTACAGAGAGAGAGAGGGTTACTGAGACAGGCCTACAGAGAGAGGGGGGGTTACTGAGACAGGCCTGCAGAGAGAGAGGGTCACTAACACAGGCCTACGATCCTACGAACGTACCCGTGTCCTGCCAGGAAGCCCAGGCTGGAGGGACTGACTTTGTCACTGAAGATGAGGAGGCTGATGCTGCTGCAGGAGTTGGAGGAAGAACACTGCTCCACTTTCCACCACTGCTCCTCAGCGCCTCCTGCTGTCACAGTCTGCAACTGCAGTGACAGAGGTCTGAAGAAGCTCAGGGACTGCAGGTCTGAGGAGCACAGGGACAGAAGTCTGAGCACAGGGACAGAGGTCTGAAGAAGCACAGGTACTGGAGGTCTGAGCACAGGTACATAGGTCTGAGGAGCATGGGTACATAGGTCTGAGGAGCACGGGTACATAGGTCTGAGGAGCACGGGTACATAGGTCTGAGGAGCACGGGTACATAGGTCTGAGGAGCACGGGTACATAGGTCTGAGGAGCACAGGTACATAGGTCTGAGGAGCACGGGTACATAGGTCTGAGGAGCACGGGTACATAGGTCTGAGGAGCACGGGTACATAGGTCTGAGGAGCACGGGTACATAGGTCTGAGGAGCACGGGTACATAGGTCTGAGGAGCACGGGTACATAGGTCTGAGGAGCACGGGTACATAGGTCTGAGGAGCACAGGTACATAGGTCTGAGGAGCACGGGTACATAGGTCTGAGGAGCACGGGTACATAGGTCTGAGGAGCACGGGTACATAGGTCTGAGGAGCACGGGTACATAGGTCTGAGGAGCACGGGTACATAGGTCTGAGGAGCACGGGTACATAGGTCTGAGGAGCACGGGTACATAGGTCTGAGGAGCACGGGTACATAGGTCTGAGGAGCATAGGTCTGAGGCAGGGTACATAGGTCTGAGGAGCACGGGTACATAGGTCTGAGGAGCACGGGTACATAGGTCTGAGGAGCACGGGTACATAGGTCTGAGCACGGTACATAGGTCGACATAGGTCTGAGCACAGGGTACATAGGTCTGAGCACGGGTACATAGGTCTGAGCACCGGGTACATAGGTCTGAGCACGGGTACATAGGTTGAGCACGGTACATAGGTCTGAGCACGGGTACATAGGTCTGAGCACACGAGTACATAGGTCTGAGCACGGGTACATAGGTACATAGGTCTGAGGAGCACGAGTACATAGGTCTGAGCACGGGTACATAGGTCGGAGCACGGGTACATAGGTCTGAGCACGGGTACATAGGTCGAGGAGCACGGGTACATAGGTCGGAGGAGCACGGGTACATAGGTCGAGGAGCACGGGTACTAGGCTGAGCACGGGTACATAGGTCTGAGCACGGGTACATAGGTCTGAGCACGGGTACATAGGTCTGAGCACGGGTACATAGGTCTGAGCACGGGTACATAGGTCTGAGCACGGGTACATAGGTCTGAGCACGGGTACATAGGTCTGAGCACGAGTACATAGGTCTGAGCACGGGTACATAGGTCGGAGGAGCACGGGTACATAGGTCTGAGCACGGGTACATAGGTCTGAGGAGCACGGGTACATAGGTCTGAGCACGAGTACATAGGTCTGAGCACGGGTACATAGGTCGGAGGAGCACGGGTACATAGGTCTGAGCACGGGTACATAGGTCTGAGCACGGGTACATAGGTCTGAGCACGAGTACATAGGTCTGAGCACGGGTACATAGGTCGGAGCACGGGTACATAGGTCTGAGCACGGGTACATAGGTCGGAGGATAGGTCGGAGGAGCAGGAGCACGGGTACATAGGTCTGAGCACGGGTACATAGGTCTGAGCACGGGTACATAGGTCTGAGCACGGGTACATAGGTCTGAGCACGGGTACATAGGTCTGAGCACGGGTACATAGGTCTGAGCACGGGTACATAGGTCTGAGCACGAGTACATAGGTCTGAGGAGCACGGGTACATAGGTCTGAGCACGGGTACATAGGTCTGAGCACAGGTACATAGGTCTGAGTACAGGAACAGAGGTCTAAGGACCTTAGAGCTCAGCTCACTTTCATAAATCACAAATAAAGTTTGTAAGGATTTACATAGAGCCTACATAGACCCTACATAGAGCCTACATAGACCCCACATTGAGCTTACATAGACCCTACATTGAGCCTACATAGACCCCACATTGAGCCTACATAGACCCCACATTGAGCCTACATAGGCCCTACATTGAGCCTACATAAACCCCACAATGAGCCTACATAGACCCCACATTGAGCCTACATAGGCCCTACATTGAGCCTACATAGTCTACATAGATCCTACATAGAGTCTACATAGATCCTACATAGTCTACATAGGGCCTACATAGAGTCTACATAGATCCTACATAGAGTCTACATAGATCCTACATAGAGTCTACATAGGGCCTACATAGAGTCTACATAGATCCTACATAGAGTCTACATAGATCCTACATAGAGTCTACATAGGGCCTACATAGAGTCTACATAGATCCTACATAGAGTCTACATAGATCCTACATAGAGTCTACATAGGGCCTACATAGAGTCTACATAGATCCTACATAGAGTCTACATAGATCCTATATAGAGTCTACATAGGGCCTACATAGATCCTACATAGGGCCTACATAGATCCTACATAGAGTCTACATAGATCCTACATAGAGTCTACATAGATCCTACATAGAATCTACATAGAGTCTACATAGAGTCTACATAGATCCTACATAGAGTCTACATAGAGTCTACATAGAGTCTACATAGGGCCTACATAGAGTCTACATAGGGCCTACATAGTCTACATAGAGTCTACATAGATCCTACATCTAGTCTACATAGAGTCTACATAGGGCCTACATAGAGTCTACATAGATCCTACATAGTCTACATAGATCCTACATAGAGTCTACATAGGGCCTACATAGAGTCTACATAGGGCCTACATAGATCCTACATAGAGTCTACATAGATCCTACATAGAGTCTACATAGATCCTACATAGAGTCTACATAGGGCCTACATAGAGTCTACATAGGGCCTACATAGAGTCTACATAGATCCTACATAGAGTCTACATAGAGCCTACATAGAGTCTACATAGATCCTACATAGAGTCTACATAGGGCCTACAAAGAGTCTACATAGATCCTACATAGGGCCTACATAGAGTCTACATACGGCCTACATAGAGTCTACATAGATCCTACATAGAGTCTACATAGATCCTACATAGAGTCTACATAGATCCTACATAGAGTCTACATAGGGCCTACATATAATCTACATAGATCCTACATAGAGTCTACATAGATCCTACATAGAGTCTACATAGGGCCTACATAGATCCTACATAGAGTCTACATAGAGTCTACATAGATCCTACATAGAGTCTACATAGATCCTACATAGAATCTACATAGATCCTACATAGAGTCTACATAGAGTCTACATAGATCCTACATAGAGTCTACATAGATCCTACATAGAGTCTACATAGATCCTACATAGATTCTACATAGAGTCTACATAGGGCCTACAAAGAGTCTACATAGATCCTACATAGAGTCTACATAGAGCCTACATAGAGTCTACATAGGGCCTACATAGTCTACATAGAGCCTACATAGAGTCTACATAGATCCTACATCTAGTCTACATAGAGTCTACATAGATCCTACATAGAGTCTACATAGGGCCTACATAGAGTCTACATAGGGCCTACATAGATCCTACATAGAGTCTACATAGATCCTACATAGGGCCTACATAGATCCTACATAGAGTCTACATAGATCCTACATAGAGTCTACATAGATCCTACATAGAGTCTACATAGGGCCTACATAGAGTCTACATAGGGCCTACATAGAGTCTACATAGATCCTACATAGTCTACATAGATCCTACATAGTCTACATAGATCCTACATAGAGTCTACATAGATCCTACATAGAGTCTACATAGGGCCTACATAGAGTCTACATAGATCCTACATAGAGTCTACATAGAGCCTACATAGAGTCTACATAGATCCTACATAGTCTACATAGATCCTAAATAGAGTCTACATAGGGCCTACAAAGAGTCTACATAGATCCTACATAGGGCCTACATAGAGTCTACATAGGGCCTACATAGAGTCTACATAGATCCTACATAGAGTCTACATAGATCCTACATAGGGCCTACATAGATCCTACATAGAGTCTACATAGAGTCTACATAGATCCTACATAGAGTCTACATAGATCCTACATAGAATCTACATAGATCCTACATAGAGTCTACATAGATCCTACATAGAGTCTACATAGATCCTACATAGAGTCTACATAGATCCTACATAGAGTCTACATAGAGCCTACATAGAGTCTACATAGGGCCTACATAGAGTCTACATAGGGCCTACATAGAGTCTACATAGATCCTACATAGAGTCTACATAGGGCCTACATAGTCTACATAGAGCCTACATAGAGTCTACATAGATCCTACATCTAGTCTACATAGAGTCTACATAGGGCCTACATAGAGTCTACATAGATCCTACATAGTCTACATAGATCCTACATAGAGTCTACATAGATCCTACATAGGGCCTACATAGATCCTACATAGAGTCTACATAGATCCTACATAGAGTCTACATAGATCCTACATAGAGTCTACATAGGGCCTACATAGAGTCTACATAGGGCCTACATAGAGTCTACATAGATCCTACATAGATCTACACTAGATCCTACATAGAGTCTACATAGATCCTACATAGAGTCTACATACATAGATCCTACATAGAGTCTACATAGATCTACATAGATCCTACATAGAGTCTACATAGATCCTACATAGAGTCTACATAGGTCTACATAGATCCTACATAGATCTACATAGATCCTACATAGGTCCTACATAGAGTCTACATAGTCCTACATAGATCCTACATAGAGTCCTACATAGGGCCTACATAGAGTTACATAGGCCTACATAGAGTCTACATAGATCCTACATAGAGTCTACATAGATCCTACATAGAGTCTACATAGGCCTACATAGAGTCTACATAGAGTCTACATAGAGTCTACATAGATCCTACATAGAGTCTACATAGATCCTACATAGAGTCTACATAGATCCTACATAGAGTCTACATAGATCCTACATAGAGTCTACATAGATCCTACATAGAGTCTACATAGATCCTACATAGAGTCTACATAGAGCCTACATAGAGTCTACATAGGGCCTACATAGAGTCTACATAGGGCCTACATAGAGTCTACATAGATCCTACATAGAGTCTACATAGGGCCTACATAGTCTACATAGAGCCTACATAGAGTCTACATAGATCCTACATCTAGTCTACATAGAGTCTACATAGGGCCTACATAGAGTCTACATAGATCCTACATAGTCTACATAGATCCTACATAGAGTCTACATAGGGCCTACATAGAGTCTACATAGGGCCTACATAGATCCTACATATAGTCTACATAGATCCTACATAGGGCCTACATAGATCCTACATAGAGTCTACATAGATCCTACATAGAGTCTACATAGGGCCTACATAGAGTCTACATAGGGCCTACATAGAGTCTACATAGATCCTACATAGAGTCTACATAGATCCTACATAGAGTCTACATAGGGCCTACATAGAGTCTACATAGATCCTACATAGAGTCTACATAGAGCCTACATAGAGTCTACATAGAGCCTACATAGAGTCTACATAGGGCCTACATAGAGTCTACATAGGGCCTACATAGAGTCTACATAGATCCTACATAGAGTCTACATAGGGCCTACATAGTCGACATAGATCCTACATCTAGTCTACATAGAGTCTACATAGGGCCTACATAGAGTCTACATAGATCCTACATAGTCTACATAGATCCTACATAGAGTCTACATAGGGCCTACATAGAGTCTACATAGGGCCTACATAGATCCTACATAGAGTCTACATAGATCCTACATAGGGCCTACATAGATCCTACATAGAGTCTACATAGATCCTACATAGAGTCTACATAGGGCCTACATAGAGTCTACATAGGGCCTACATAGAGTCTACATAGATCCTACATAGTCTACATAGATCCTACATAGAGTCTACATAGATCCTACATAGAGTCTACATAGGGCCTACATAGAGTCTACATAGATCCTACATAGAGTCTACATAGAGCCTACATAGAGTCTACATAGATCCTACATAGTCTACATAGATCCTACATAGAGTCTACATAGGGCCTACAAAGAGTCTACATAGATCCTACATAGAGTCTACATAGATCCTACATAGGGCCTACATAGAGTCTACATAGGGCCTACATAGAGTCTACATAGATCCTACATAGAGTCTACATAGATCCTACATAGTCTACATAGATCCTACATAGAGTCTACATAGGGCCTACATAGAATCTACATAGATCCTACATAGAGTCTACATAGATCCTATATAGAGTCTACATAGGGCCTACATAGATCCTACATAGGGCCTACATAGATCCTACATAGAGTCTACATAGATCCTACATAGTCTACATAGATCCTACATAGAATCTACATAGATCCTACATAGAGTCTACATAGAGTCTACATAGATCCTACATAGAGTCTACATAGATCCTACATAGAGTCTACATAGAGCCTACATAGAGTCTACATAGGGCCTACATAGAGTCTACATAGGGCCTACATCTACATAGATCCTACATAGAGTCTACATAGAGCCTACATAGAGTCTACATAGAGCCTACATAGAGCCTACATAGAGCCTAAATAGAGTCTACATAGGGCCTACATAGAGCCTACATAGAGTCTACATAGAGCCTACATAGGGTCTACATAGAGCCTACATAGGGCCTACATAGAGTCTACATAGAGTCTACATAGGTCTACATAGATCCTACATAGAGTCTACATAGAGTCTACATAGGGCCTACATAGAGTCTACATAGATCCTACATAGAGCCTACATAGTCAATACTACATAGATCCTACATAGAGTCTACATAGATCCTACATAGATCCTACATAGGGCCTACATAGATCCTACATAGAGCCTGAATAGGGCCTACATAGGCCTAAATAGCCTACATAGAGCCTACATAGAGTCTACATAGAGCCTACATAGGGTCTACATAGAGCCTAAATAGGGCCTACATAGAGTCTACATAGAGTCAACATAGGGCCTACATAAGGTCTACATAGAGCCTACATAGAGTCTACATAGAGTCTACATAGGGCCTACATAAGGTCTACATAGAGCCTACATAGAACCTACATAGAGTCTACATAGGGCCTACATAAGGGCTACATAGAGCTTACATAGGGCCTACATAGGGCCATCATAGAGCCTACATAGAGTCTACATAGAGCCTACATAGGGTCTACATAGAGCCTACATAGAGCCTGAATAGGCCTACATCGAGTCTACATAGGGCCTACATAGAGTCAACATAGGGCCTACATAAGGTCTACATAGAGCCTACATAGAGTCTACATAGGGCCTACATAAGGTCTACATAGGGCCTACATAGAGCCTACATAGGGTCTACATAGAGCCTACATAGGGCCTACATAAGGTCTACATAGAGCTTACATAGGGCCTACATAGAGCCTACATAGAACCCTCCTACAGCTAAAGGCACTGACCGACTTTCATCCTTGTGGCCATCTTGGACTCTGGGCCCTTGGGGCCTCGGAGGCTCTTCGGGAGAAGCTGCTGAATGATGCTGAGGACATGACAGAGTGAACACATGACAGAGTGAACACATGACAGAGTGAACACATGACAGAGTGAACACATGACAGAGTGAACACATGACAGAGTGAAGTCATGACAGAGTGAACACATGACAGAGTGAACACATGACAGAGTGAACACATGACAGAGTGAAGTCATGACAGAGTGAACACATGACAGAGTGAAGTCATGACAGAGTGAACACATGACAGAGTGAACACATGACAGAGTGAAGTCATGACAGAGTGAACACATGACAGAGTGAACACATGACAGAGTGAACACATGACAGAGTGAAGTCATGACAGAGTGAACACATGACAGAGTGAAGTCATGACAGAGTGAACACATGACAGAGTAAACACATGACAGAGTAAACACATGACAGAGTGAACACATGACAGAGTAAACACATGACAGAGTGAAGACATGACAGAGTGAAGACATGACAGAGTGAAAACATGACAGAGTGATCACATGACAGAGTGAAGACATGACAGAGTGATCACATGACAGAGTGAACACATGACAGAGTGAACACATGACAGAGTAAACACATGACAGAGTGAACACATGACAGAGTGATCACATGACAGAGTGAAGACATGACAGAGTGATCACATGACAGAGTGAACACATGACAGAGTGAACACATGACAGAGTGAACACATGACAGAGTGAACACAGGGTTTCCTCCAGAGGGGGGGATGGGGGGGATCAGTCCCCCCCTAGCCATGGCCCAAGGGGGGGATATCCCCCCCTCAATTTTCTTACACATGCATGTATACAATTCTCACATCATAAAGTGCAAAAACATTATTTTCATTGGGATATATCTGATCTGGCTCACTGTCTAATCTATAATCTAAAACATGATAGTAAAAAAATTACTTACAAACACCAAATCAGACACTTCCGTAAAGGAAAAATGTGTTATTCTTTATTCTGAATCGGAGTCTCCTCAGCTGAATAGAGGTTCTCTTTTCGCGGTCTTGCAGATTTATTTGTAGCATTATTTTCACTGTATATGAACTTGCAATGTTCATCCTGATTGGCTCAGGAAGAACCAGCGTATTGTGTTCTGCGTCCTGATTGGCTAAGGGGTAATCTCTGTGCAGTGTTTCCTGTATCACAGCATTCAGCCTGACAAATGTAAATCCATGTCTGATCGCAGTATGACTGTAAGTGCTGTTTGCTAATTTTCTCCTTGACAAAACCATGGACTAAACCCACAACATGGTTAGTGCTAAAAAGTTGAACTTCTGGACATGTTGCAACGATGACAGCAAAGAGGAGCACGGTGCGGAGCCCAGGCCTTTGACGAGGGACTTTCACACAGCACTAAGCCCATTTTTTTCAAAAAAAATTTACAATTTCGATTTCAAGATTTCAAAAGGCTATCACTTTAAAGTAGTTTGAGATGAAGGCATTTTGTAAATGAGAACTATCTTCAGTATGAACCAAACTTTGGGATGGATGTTGATTCGTCATCTAATTTGCATACTGTGGCGTCACCAAGGTGGTGGCCATTTTGGAAAATGTTTATTGTATATAGATTTCAAAAAGCTGTAGTTTGAGAGTGTATTTTGAGATCTGGGAATACTGTCAACAGTCTACGTGAAATATCTTTAGTATGAAAACACAATGTGGGATAGGAATGAATTCACTGATCCAATTTATATAGAATATTTTAGCACTGGTCCACGGCCATATGGAACTGTATTAGACCTTCAATGATCAAGATGGCACTGCTTATAGTTTACCAGTCATGAAATCTGCACTTTGGTTTCAATATTACCCTTTCAAAAGACCTGGTGGCATACAGTTTATCTCAGTGGAAATGAGGCTCCAGAATTCATCGTTTAGAAACAGAGCGATTAAATGAATGGGCTCAGAACTTGTCAGATTGTCTCAACAATAAACAACAGGATCTTCAACACTTCTGATCCACTTTTATGGATTTTCTTCCTCTCTGCCTTCATCATCATCATCTCCGTCCGTAGCGGTGTGTTTTCTTCCGCGGCTTCTGCCACGTCTGCCGCGTTCCCCGCGGTTGTTTATCCCCGCTGCATTCACCCACATGCCCGGTGTTATGACCCCCCTGTGCCCTTCACCACGTCCCCTGCCTCGCGTTCGCAGAATGTTTCCACTGCGGCCGCACACCGCTGTAGAGAGGTCCGCACATTAAAAGCGGGTGGCCGCTTTATGTTAAAACGTGCATTGTGGCGGCTCATCCCCGCGGCTTCTCTTTACAATGTTACCGTGAGTAACAGCATAAAGCGGCTATCCGCTTTTAATGTGCGGACCGCTTTACCGCTGACTCCGAAAAGCCGGGCCTCTTTACCGCGGGGCCACACTGAGGACGTAAACTGTGGCTGACTGTGGACTGTTATGACGCAGACTCCTGTCACTAATAATGTCTGTGTCTGCTTCACTGGACACCTGCGTGTCTCTGAATCTGAGTGAGCCAGTACCAAATACTTCTGTGATCTCTGGAGACCTCTGGCTCTGCTCTGGCTCCGCTCAGAACTACGGCTCCTGCTTCGCGTCGCTGCGCCGCATGTGTTTTACAAACTCATTTTACTCTAATACTTTGAATATAACCATTCCCAAAAAGGCCGCTCATATTAAAGGCACACATGTCCACTAACTCCTCGTGAAAAATATTAACAAAAATTACTGCAATAAACGTGTGATTTTTTTTTTTTCTGGGGTACCTTGGTAACAGAGTGAACATGACATAGTAAACACATGACAGAGTGAACACATGACAGAGTGTGACAGAGTGAAGACATGACAGAGTGAAGACATGACAGAGTGTGACAGAGTGAAGACATGACAGAGTGAAGACATGACAGAGTGAAGACATGACAGAGTGTGACAGAGTGAAGACATGACAGAGTGAAGACATGACAGAGTGAAGACATGACAGAGTGAACACATGACAGAGTGAACACATGACAGAGTAAACACATGACAGAGTGAACACATGACAGTGAACACATGACAGAGTGAACACATGACAGAGTGAAGACATGACAGAGTGATCACATGACAGAGTGAAGACATGACAGAGTGAACACATGACAGAGTGAACACATGACAGAGTGAAGACATGACAGAGTGAAGACATGACAGAGTGAACACATGACAGAGTGAACACATGACAGAGTGAAGACATGACAGAGTGAACACATGACAGAGTGAACACATGACAGAGTGAAGACATGACAGAGTGAACACATGACAGAGTGAAGACATGACAGAGTGATCACATGACAGAGTGAACACATGACAGAGTGAACACATGACAGAGTGATCACATAACAGAGTGAACATGACATAGTAAACACATGACAGAGTGAACACATAACAGAGTGAACACATGACAGAGTGTGACAGAGTGAAGACATGACAGAGTGAAGACATGACAGAGTGATCACATGACATTGATCACATGACAGAGTGAACACATGACAGAGTGATGATGACAGAGTGATCACATGACATTGATCACATGACAGAGTGAACACATGACAGAGTGAACACATGACAGAGTGAACACATGACAGAGTAAACACATGACAGAGTAAACACATGACAGAGTGAACACATGACAGAGTGATTATGACAGAGTGATCACATGACATTGATCACATGACAGAGTGAACACATGACAGAGTGAACACATGACAGAGTAAACACATGACAGAGTGAACACATGACAGAGTGAACATGACATAGTAAACACATGACAGAGTGAACACATGACAGAGTGAACACATGACAGAGTGAACACATGACAGAGTGAAGACATGACAGTAATCACATGACAGAGTGAACACATGACAGAGTGAACACATGACAGAGTAAACACATGACAGAGTAAACACATGACAGAGTGAACACATGACAGAGTGAACACATGACAGAGTAAACACATGACAGAGTAAACACATGACAGAGTGAACACATGACAGAGTGAACACATGACAGAGTGAACACATGACAGAGTAAACACATGACAGAGTAAACACATGACAGAGTGAACACATGACAGAGTGAACACATGACAGAGTAAACACATGACAGAGTAAACACATGACAGAGTGAACACATGACAGAGTAAAGACATGACAGAGTGAACACATGACAGAGTGAACACATGACAGAGTGAACACATGACAGAGTAAACACATGACAGAGTGAACACATGACAGAGTGAACACATGACAGAGTGAGGATGACAGAGTGAACACATGACAGAGTGAACACATGACAGAGTGAACACATGACAGAGTGAACACATGACAGAGTGAACACATGACAGAGTGAACACATGACAGAGTGAGGATGACAGAGTGAACACATGACAGAGTGAGGATGACTGAGTGATGATGACAGAGTGAGGATGACTTACACAGGCTTACTGCTGTTCCCTTTGAGCATCTGCACCAGGTCTTCTCTCAGAGACGGGTCTTCATACTTCACTGTGTGCTCTCCCACCGCCTCAGGGTTCATGGAGATGGAGGCGTTCCTAAACACGAACACCTGCACGTTACTCTGTGATGTCACTGTTTCATCACACATGTCTCAGTGTGTGTCTCAGTGTATCAGTGTGTCTATGTGTCTCAGATGTGTCTCAGATGTGTCCTCACCGCAGCAGTGTCCACTTGAGGGTGATGTAGACGTGGGAGGAGTTACTGAGTTCCTGGATCATGGCGGTTCTGGAGGCGGGGCTGATGCTCCACAGGAGACTGGCGTCGCTTTTGATCTTTGCCTCCATCACGTCTGACGCTTCATAGTTCATGATGAACTGCATCGCAGACTGCAACACAACAACACTCAACAACTGCAACAACACACAACAACTGCAACACAACAACACACAACAGCCACAACACACAACAGCCACAACACACTGACTGAGGCTGTTTCGAAATGTTATACAGTAGCAGTAGCTTCAGTAGCAGTAGCTTCAGTAGCAGTAGCGTCAGTAGCAGTAGCTTCAGTAGCAATAGCTTCAGTAGCAATAGCGTCAGTAGCAGTAGCTTCAGTAGCAGTAGCGTCAGTAGCAGTAGCTTCAGTAGCAATAGCTTCAGTAGCAATAGCTTCAGTAGCAGTAGCGTCAGTAGCAGTAGCTTCAGTAGCAATAGCTTCAGCAGCAGTAGCGTCAGTAGCAGTAGCGTCAGCAGCAGTAGCTTCAGCAGCAGTAGCTTCAGTAGCAGTAGCTTCAGCAGCAGTAGCTTCAGTAGCAGTAGCTTCAGCAGCAGTAGCTTCAGTAGCAGTAGCGTCAGTAGCAGTAGCGTCAGCAGCAGTAGCTTCAGCAGCAGTAGCTTCAGTAGCAGTAGCTTCAGCAGCAGTAGCTTCAGCAGCAGTAGCGTCAGTAGCAGTAGCTTCAGCAGCAGTAGCTTCAGTAGCAGTAGCTTCAGTAGCAGTAGCTTCAGTAGCAGTAGCTTCAGCAGCAGTAGCTTCAGTAGCAGTAGCTTCAGTAGCAGTAGCTTCAGTAGCAGTAGCGTCAGTAGCAGTAGCTTCAGTAGCAGTAGCTTCAGCAGCAGTAGCATTAACAGTAGCATTAGCAGTAGCATTAACAGTAGCATTAACAGTAGCATTAACAGTAGCATTAGCAGTAGCATTAACAGTAGCATTAACAGTAGCATTAGCAGTAGCATTAACAGTAGCATTAGCAGTAGCATTAACAGTAGCATTAACAGTAGCATTAGCAGTAGCATTAGCAGTAGCATTAACAGTAGCATTAACAGTAGCATTAACAGTAGCATTAACAGTAGCATTAGCAGTAGCATTAACAGTAGCATTAACAGTAGCATTAACAGTAGCATTAACAGTAGCATTAGCAGTAGCATTAGCAGTAGCATTAGCAGTAGCATTAACAGTAGCATTAACAGTAGCATTAACAGTAGCATTAACAGTAGCATTAGCAGTAGCATTAGCAGTAGCATTAGCAGTAGCATTAACAGTAGCATTAACAGTAGCATTAACAGTAGCATTAGCAGTAGCATTAACAGTAGCATTAACAGTAGCATTAACAGTAGCATTAACAGTAGCATTAGCAGTAGCATTAGCAGTAGCATTAGCAGTAGCATTAGCAGTAGCATTAGCAGTAGCATTAGCAGTAGCATTAGCAGGTACCGGGTGTGTAGCGTAGACTTTGGTGAGACGGTCGAATGCAGACTGTGAATAAGGAACGAGGTTCTGCTCCTGAGCCGTCATGGTGAAGAGCGGCTGCAGACACACACGTGGATCACAGATAAACATCAGTGTTCATGACACACGTGGATCACAGATAAACATCAGTGTTCATGACACACGTGGATCACAGATAAACATCAGTGTTCATGACACACGTGGATCACAGATAAACATCAGTGTTCATGACACACGTGGATCACAGATAAACATCAGTGTTCATGACACACAGATAAACATCAGTGTTCATGACACACGTGGATCACAGATAAACATCAGTGTTCATGACACACGTGGATCACAGATAAACATCAGTGTTCATGACACACGTGGATCACAGATAAACATCAGTGTTCATGACACACGTGGATCACAGATAAACATCAGTGTTCATGACACACGTGGATCACAGATAAACATCAGTGTTCATCAGTCATTTTAAAGCTTGGGTACGTAACAATTCAATCCCTGTCTAGTTCCTGGCTCTAATCACTTTGGTTCTGTCAGTTCTATCACTCAATGTTCAGATCACATTATTCTGACAAAAAGGGAAAGATAGAGGACCACCCTCTGTCAGCCAATCAGCTGTCAGAGAGGACCACCCTCTGTCAGCCAATCAGCTGTCAGAGAGGACCACCCTCTGTCAGCCAATCAGCTGTCAGAGAGGACCACCCTCTGTCAGCCAATCAGCTGTCAGAGAGGACCACCCTCTGTCAGCCAATCAGCTGTCAGAGAGGACCACCCTCTGTCAGCCAATCAGCTGTCAGAGAGGACCACCCTCTGTCAGCCAATCAGCTGTCAGAGAGGACCACCCTCTGTCACCCAATCAGCTGTCAGAGAGGACCACCCTCTGTCAGCCAATCAGCTGTCAGAGAGGACCACCCTCTGTCAGCCAATCAGCTGTCAGAGAGGACCACCCTCTGTCAGCCAATCAGAATCAGAATCAGAATCATCAGAATCATTTTTATTGCCAACGTAAGTAACGGGAGGTCACAGACTTGGAAATTGCTTTGGCTCAGTGCAACAGTCAAAAAGAGATAATAAAAATAAGAATAAAAAACACTTCTAAAGAATAAATTTAAATTTAAAATAGAGTTACAGTTACTATTTACAATATACAAGTGCACATGGTGCACACAATGTAAGGTGACAGCAGTACAGTGAAGTAAAGTGACGTATGATGGGCAGTAAAGTGACTTTATAAAGGGCGGGGGGACAGGTTAAGAAGTGTTCAAGAGTCCAACAGCAGAGGGGAAGAAACTGTTCTTGTGGCGGGAGGTTCTAGTCCTGATGGACCGCAGCCTCCTGCCTGAGGGGAGTGGTTGGAATAGTCCATGTGCAGGGTGAGAGGGGTCGGCTGTGATACGACCAGCCCGGCCTCGAGCTCGGGCGACGTACAGGTCCTGCAGCGATGGAAGGCTGCGGCCGATCACTTCCTCTGCAGAGCGCACAATGCGCTGTAGTCTCTGTTTGTCCCTGACTGTGGCTCCAGCGAACCACACGGTGATGGAGGAGGTGAGGATGGACTCGATGATGGCCGTGTAGAACTGCACCAACATCTGTGCAGGCAGCTTGGCTTTCCTGAGCTGCCGCAGGAAGTACATCCTCTGCTGGGCCTTCTTGATGAGGGAGCTGATGGTCGGCTCCCACTTGAGGTCCTGGGTGATGGTGGTGCCCAGGAAACGGAAGGACTCCACAGAGGTGATGGGGGAGTCCATCACGGAGGGTGGGGGCGGGGGGACAGTGCTCTTCCTGAAGTCCACAATCATCTCCACTGTCTTCTGGGCGTTCAGCTCCAGGTTGTTACCACTGCACCAGGACACCAGCCGGTCCACCTCCCTCCTGTAGGCGGACTCATCGTTGTTGGAGATGAGTCCAATGAGGGTGGTGTCGTCCGCGAACTTGATCAGCTTCACGGAGTCGTGGCTGGAGGTGCAGTGGTTGGTGTACAGGGAGAAGAGCAGGGGAGAAAGAACACAGCCCTGTGGGGCTCCTGTATTTATAATCCGAGAGTCCGAGACATTCTTCCCCAGACGCACTCGCTGCTTCCTGTCCGTCAGGAAGTCAGTGATCCACCTGCAGGTGGAATCGGGCACGTTGAGCTGGGAGAGCTTGTCCTGGAGCAGGGATGGCAGGATTGTGTTGAAGGCAGAGCTGAAGTCCACGAACAGGACCCTGGCGTAGGTCCCCGGGGAGTCCAGGTGCTGTAGGATGTGGTGGAGGGCCAGGTTAATGGCGTCGTCTACAGATCTGTTGGCTCTGTAGGCGAACTGCAGGGGGTCCAGGAGGGGGGAGGTGAGGGACTTGAGATGGGAGAGAACCAGGCGTTCAAATGACTTCATGACGACAGACGTAAGTGCTACAGGTCTGTAGTCATTGAGTCCTGTGATCCTGGGCTTCTTCGGGACGGGGACAATGATGGAGGATTTGAAGCAGGCCGGGACATGGCAGGACTGCAGAGAGGAGTTGAAAATGTCCGTGAACACAGGAGTAAGCTCACTGGCGCAGTGTCTCAGAGTGGCCGGAGACACGTGGTCCGGGCCAGGAGCTTTGCGGGGGTGCAGCCTCAGGAAGAGTTGTTTAATCTCTTTAGCGGCTATTGTTAGGCTGGGGGCAGGGCTGATGGGTGGGTCGTTAGAGTAGTGGGGGGTGGGGGAGGGAGAGGTGTCAGGGGCAGCATCAAAGCGACTGAAAAATAAGTTCAGATCGTCAGCTAGCTTGTGGTCATCAGCACAGGGGGGGGCTTTGGGTTTGTAGTTGGTGATCTCCCGTAGGCCCCTCCAGACAGAAGCAGTATCGTTGTTACCAAACTGCTCCTGTAGTCGTTCTCTGTGCCGGGACTTGGCTGCTTTCAGTTCTTTCCTGAACTGATATTTAGCTGCTTTGTAGCCGCTGCGGTCCCCCTCCCTGAAAGCAGACTCCTTTGCTTTCCTGAGCTGCCGGAGTTTAGCAGTGAACCAGGGTTTGTCGTTGTTATAGATGACCCTGGTCCTTGTTGGAATGATGCTATCCTCACAGAAGTGGATGTATGACGTTACAGTGTCCGTGTATTCATCCAAACTATCTGTGGCAGCTCTGAAAAGGTCCCAGTCTGTAGATTCCATGCATGCAGCTCTTCCACAGCTTCATCAGACCACACTTTGGAGCTCCTCATTGCAGGTTTCGAGAGCTTTAGTCTCTGTCTGTAAGCAGGAACCAGATGTATCATGGAGTGATCTGAGAAGCCGAGGGCTGGCTTGGGAACAGCGCGAAAAGCTCCGCGCACGGTGGTGTAACAGTGATCCAAAGTGTTCTCCTCTCTGGTCGGGCATTTGATAAACTGTCTGTATTTGGGTAATTCCTGGCTCAAGTTTCCCTTATTAAAATCCCCCAGGATAATAATCAGAGAGTCCGGGTATAAGCGTTCCATACACAGTACTTGCTCTGCGAGTGCGCGCTGAGCCTCGCGCGCGTCCGCGCATGGCGGTATGTAAACAGAGGCAAGAATGAATGAAACAATTTCCCGCGGGGAGTAATATGGTTTACAATGAATGAAAAGATATTCCAGAGCAGGAGAGCAGTGCTTGGAGATCACTGTCACATCGTTACACCAGTTTGTATTGACGTAGAAACAGAGCCCTCCGCCTCTGCTCTTCCCTGAGAGCGCACAATGGCGATCCGCGCGGAACAGCCCAAAGCCCTGCAGCTCCAGAGCGCAGTCCGGGATCCGCTCATTTAGCCAGGTCTCAGTGAAGCAGAGGACACAGGATGTGGCGAAGTCCTTGTTTCTTCTCATGAGCAGGCTGAGTTCGTCCATCTTATTGCCCAGTGAGCGTACGTTGGAGAGAAAAATGCCGGGGAGAGCCGTGCGCGCTCCTCTCCTCCTCAGACGCACGAGCAGGCCTCCTCGCTTTCCCCTTTTACGGGCCCACACTTTTTTGGCTAGAACATGAACTAAATCAGCCGCAGATGCCAAGAAAACAGGCAATAGGTCCATGGGAACGGTGGGTCGGATGTTCATAAGTTCCTCACGGGTGTAGGAACAGCCAGATGCACAGTTAAAAAGTAAAAACAAAAGAAAAAGTGAGCAGCTGTCAGAGAGGACCACCCTCTGTCAGCCAATCAGCTGTCAGAGAGGACCACCCTCTGTCAGCCTGATGGTCACCCACCTGGTACCACACTGAGCCTGATGGTCTCCCACCTGGTACCACACTGAGCCTGATGGTCTCCCACCTGGTACCACACTGAGCCTGATGGTCTCCCACCTGGTACCCGGCCACACTGAGCCTGATGGTCTCCCACCTGGTACCCTGCCACACTGAGCCTGATGGTCTCCCACCTGGTACCCGGCCACACTGAGCCTGATGGTCTGCCACCTGGTACCCTGCCACACTGAGCCTGATGGTCTCCCACCTGGTACCCTGCCACACTGAGCCTGATGGTCTCCCACCTGGTACCCGGCCACACTGAGCCTGATGGTCTCCCACCTGGTACCCTGCCACACTGAGCCTGATGGTCTCCCACCTGGTACCCGGCCACACTGAGCCTGATGGTCTGCCACCTGGTACCCTGCCACACTGAGCCTGATGGTCTCCCACCTGGTACCCTGCCACACTGAGCCTGATGGTCTCCCACCTGGTACCCTGCCACACTGAGCCTGATGGTCTCCCACCTGGTACCCGGCCACACTGAGCTGCAGAGACACCATCACTGGTGCGTTGGTTACTCCTGCTGCTGACTGCACCAGCGACATGAAGAGGAGCGGGAACCAGATGATCCCGATGAGGACGAAGATCATGACTCCTCCCATTCCATACTTCACCAACTTCTTCTTCTTCTGCCCCGGGACGTGAGGGAACTTCTGCAACACAAACACACACACGGACACACAACTGTGAGGGAACTTCTGCAACACAAACACACACACGGACACACAACTGTGAGGGAACTTCTGCAACACAGACACACAACTGTGAGGGAACTTCTGTAACACACACACACGGACACACAACTGTGAGGGAACTTCTGCAACACACACACACACACACACGGACACAACTGTGAGGGAACTTCTGCAACACAGACACACAACTGTGAGGGAACTTCTGTAACACACACACAGACACACAACTGTGAGGGAACTTCTGCAACACAAACACACACACACACAAACACACAACTGTGAGGGAACTTCTGCAACACACACACACACACACGGACACAACTGTGAGGGAACTTCTGCAACACAGACACACAACTGTGAGGGAACTTCTGTAACACACACACACGGACACACAACTGTGAGGGAACTTCTGCAACACACACACACACACACACGGACACAACTGTGAGGGAACTTCTGCAACACAGACACACAACTGTGAGGGAACTTCTGTAACACACACACAGACACACAACTGTGAGGGAACTTCTGCAACACAAACACACACACACACAAACACACAACTGTGAGGGAACTTCTGCAACACACACACACACACACGGACACAACTGTGAGGGAACTTCTGCAACACAGACACACAACTGTGAGGGAACTTCTGCAACACAGACACACAACTGTGAGGGAACTTCTGCAACACACACACACAGACACGGACACACAACTGTGAGGGAACTTCTGCAACACAGACACACAACTGTGAGGGAACTTCTGTAACACAGACACACAACTGTGAGGGAACTTCTGCAACACAGACACACAACTGTGAGGGAACTTCTGCAACACACACACAGACACACAACTGTGAGGGAACTTCTGCAACACACGCACACACACACGGACACACAACTGTGAGGGAACTTCTGCAACACACACACAGACACACACACACACAGACACACACACAGACACACACACACACACACACACAGACACACACAGACACACACACAGACACACACACACACACAGACACACACACACACACAGACACACACACAGACAGACACACAGACACACACAGACACACACACAGACACACACAGACACACACACACACAGACACACACAGACACACACACAGACACACACAGACACACACACACAGACACACACACACACACACACACACAGACACACACACAGACACACACACACACAGACACACACAGACACACACACACACAGACACACACAGACACACACACAGA
>OZ035827.1:162500-205000 GCA_964034765.1 Knipowitschia caucasica | reverse complement strand
TTAGCATGAAGCATGTTAGCATGAGGTATGTTAGCATGAGGTATGTTAGCATGAGGTATGTTAGCATGAAGCATGTTAGCATGAGGTATGTTAGCATGAGGTATGTTAGCATGAGGTAAGTTAGCATGAAGCATGAAGCATGTTAGCATGAGGTATGTTAGCATGAGGTATGTTAGCATGAGGTATGTTAGCATGAGGTATGTTAGCATGAGGTATGTTAGCATGAGGTATGTTAGCATGAGGTATGTTAGCATGAGGTATGTTAGCATGAGGTATGTTAGCATGAGGTATGTTAGCATGAAGCATGTTAGCATGAGGTATGTTAGCATGAGGTATGTTAGCATGAGGTATGTTAGCATGAAGCATGTTAGCATGAGGTATGTTAGCATGAGGTATGTTAGCATGAGGTATGTTAGCATGAGGTAAGTTAGCATGAAGCATGTTAGCATGAGGTATGTTAGCATGAGGTATGTTAGCATGAGGTATGTTAGCATGAGGTATGTTAGCATGAAGCATGTTAGCATGAGGTATGTTAGCATGAGGTATGTTAGCATGAGGTATGTTAGCATGAAGCATGTTAGCATGAGGTATGTTAGCATGAGGTATGTTAGCATGAGGTATGTTAGCATGAGGTATGTTAGCATGAGGTATGTTAGCATGAAGCATGTTAGCATGAGGTATGTTAGCATGAAGCATGTTAGCATGAGGTATGTTAGCATGAGGTATGTTAGCATGAGGTATGTTAGCATGAGGTATGTTAGCATGAGGTATGTTAGCATGAGGTATGTTAGCATGAGGTATGTTAGCATGAGGTATGTTAGCATGAGGTATGTTAGCATGAGGTATGTTAGCATGAGGTATGTTAGCATGAGGTATGTTAGCATGAAGCATGTTAGCATGAGGTATGTTAGCATGAGGTATGTTAGCATGAGGTATGTTAGCATGAGGTAAGTTAGCATGAAGCATGTTAGCATGAGGTATGTTAGCATGAGGTATGTTAGCATGAGGTATGTTAGCATGAGGTATGTTAGCATGAAGCATGTTAGCATGAGGTATGTTAGCATGAGGTATGTTAGCATGAGGTATGTTAGCATGAAGCATGTTAGCATGAGGTATGTTAGCATGAGGTATGTTAGCATGAGGTATGTTAGCATGAGGTATGTTAGCATGAGGTATGTTAGCATGAAGCATGTTAGCATGAGGTATGTTAGCATGAAGCATGTTAGCATGAGGTATGTTAGCATGAGGTATGTTAGCATGAGGTATGTTAGCATGAGGTATGTTAGCATGAAGCATGTTAGCATGAGATATGTTAGCATGAGGTATGTTAGCATGAAGCATGTTAGCATGAGGTATGTTAGCATGAGGTATGTTAGCATGAGGTATGTTAGCATGAAGCATGTTAGCATGAGGTATGTTAGCATGAAGCATGTTAGCATGAGGTATGTTAGCATGAGGTATGTTAGCATGAGATATGTTAGCATGAGGTATGTTAGCATGAGGTATGTTAGCATGAGGTATGTTAGCATGAGGTATGTTAGCATGAAGCATGTTAGCATGAGGTATGTTAGCATGAGGTATGTTAGCATGAGGTATGTTAGCATGAGGTATGTTAGCATGAGGTATGTTAGCATAGCATGAAGCATGTTAGCATGAGGTATGTTAGCATGAGGTATGTTAGCATGAAGCATGTTAGCATGAGGCACGTTAGCATGAAGCATGTTAGCATGAGGTATGTTAGCATGAGGTATGTTAGCATGAGGTATGTTAGCATGAGGTATGTTAGCATGAGGCACGTTAGCATGAGGTATGTTAGCATGAGGTATGTTAGCATGAGGCATGTTAGCATGAGGTATGTTAGCATGAGGCACGTTAGCATGAGAGACGTTAGCATGAGGTATGTTAGCATGAGGTATGTTAGCATGAGGTATGTTAGCATGAGGTATGTTAGCATGAGGCACGTTAGCATGAGGTATGTTAGCATGAGGTATGTTAGCATGAGGTATGTTAGCATGAGGTATGTTAGCATGAGGCACGTTAGCATGAGGCACGTTAGCATGAGGTATGTTAGCATGAGGTATGTTAGCATGAGGCATGTTAGCATGAGGTATGTTAGCATGAGGCACGTTAGCATGAGAGACGTTAGCATGAGGTATGTTAGCATGAGGTATGTTAGCATGAGGTATGTTAGCATGAGGTATGTTAGCATGAGGTATGTTAGCATGAGGTATGTTAGCATGAGGTAGGTTAGCATGAGGCATGTTAGCATGAGGCATGTTAGCATGAGATATGTTAGCATGAGGTATGTTAGCATGAGGTATGTTAGCATGAGGTAAGTTAGCATGAAGCATGTTAGCATGAGGTATGTTAGCATGAGGCACGTTAGCATGAGGTAAGTTAGCATGAGGTATGTTAGCATGAGGCATGTTAGCATGAGGTATGTTAGCATGAGGCACGTTAGCATGAGAGACGTTAGCATGAGGTATGTTAGCATGAGGTATGTTAGCATGAGGTAAGTTAGCATGAAGCATGTTAGCATGAGGTATGTTAGCATGAGGTATGTTAGCATGAGGTAAGTTAGCATGAGGTAAGTTAGCATGAGGTATGTTAGCATGAGGTAAGTTAGCATGAGGTATGTTAGCATGAGGTAAGTTAGCATGAAGCATGTTAGCATGAAGCATGTTAGCATGAGGTATGTTAGCATGAGGTAAGTTAGCATGAGGTATGTTAGCATGAGGTAAGTTAGCATGAGGTATGTTAGCATGAGGTAAGTTAGCATGAAGCATGTTAGCATGAGATATGTTAGCATGAGGTATGTTAGCATGAAGCATGTTAGCATGAGGTATGTTAGCATGAGGTATGTTAGCATGAGGTATGTTAGCATGAAGCATGTTAGCATGAAGCATGTTAGCATGAAGCATGTTAGCATGAAGCATGTTAGCATGAGGTATGTTAGCATGAGGTATGTTAGCATGAGATAAGTTAGCATGAGGTAAGTTAGCATGAAGCATGTTAGCATGAGGTATGTTAGCATGAGGTATGTTAGCATGAAGCATGTTAGCATGAGGTATGTTAGCATGAGGTATGTTAGCATGAGGTATGTTAGCATGAGGTATGTTAGCATGAGGTAAGTTAGCATGAAGCACATTAGCATGAGACATGTTAGCATGAGATACGTTAGCATGAGGTATGTTAGCATGAGGCACGTTAGCATGAGGTATGTTAGCATGTTAGCATGAGGCCCCTTACCCCTGGAACAGGAACAGGTTGAGGTAGTTGTAGTTCTTGGTCAGGAAGTTCCCCAGGATACGGTTTGGATATCCACATTTGATCTGATACGCAGAGAGCCCGAAGTAAATGCACTTCACAAAGTACCAGAGCTGAGCCACGGGGTTTCTGTTGAACCTCCTGCAAGACAGAGAGACCTCAGTGGTTAGTGGCTCTCCTCCTGCACCTCCTCATTCACCTCCTTCTCCATGATGTAGTTCTGGAGTTTGGATGTTTGGTCCTGGACAGTGGCTCTCCTCCTGCACCTCCTCATTCACCTCCTTCTCCATGATGTAGTTATGGAGTTTGGATGTTTGGTCCTGGACAGTGGCTCTCCTCCAGCACCTCCTCATTCACCTCCTTCTCCATGATGTAGTTCTGGAGTTTGGATGTTTGGTCCTGGACAGTGGCTCTCCTCCAGCACCTCCTCATTCACCTCCTTCTCCATGATGTAGTTATGGAGTTTGGATGTTTGGTCCTGGACAGTGGCTCTCCTCCTGCACCTCCTCATTCACCTCCTTCTCCATGATGTAGTTATGGAGTTTGGATGTTTGGTCCTGGACAGTGGCTCTCCTCCTGCACCTCCTCATTCACCTCCTTCTCCATGATGTAGTTCTGGAGTTTGGATGTTTGGTCCTGGACAGTGGCTCTCCTCCTGCACCTCCTCATTCACCTCCTTCTCCATGATGTAGTTATGGAGTTTGGATGTTTGGTCCTGGACAGTGGCTCTCCTCCAGCACCTCCTCATTCACCTCCTTCTCCATGATGTAGTTCTGGAGTTTGGATGTTTGGTCCTGGACAGTGGCTCTCCTCCAGCACCTCCTCATTCACCTCCTTCTCCATGATGTAGTTATGGAGTTTGGATGTTTGGTCCTGGACAGTGGCTCTCCTCCTGCACCTCCTCATTCACCTCCTTCTCCATGATGTAGTTATGGAGTTTGGATGTTTGGTCCTGGACAGTGGCTCTCCTCCAGCACCTCCTCATTCACCTCCTTCTCCATGATGTAGTTCTGGAGTTTGGATGTTTGGTCCTGGACAGTGGCTCTCCTCCTGCACCTCCTCATTCACCTCCTTCTCCATGATGTAGTTATGGAGTTTGGATGTTTGGTCCTGGACAGTGGCTCTCCTCCAGCACCTCCTCATTCACCTCCTTCTCCATGATGTAGTTCTGGAGTTTGGATGTTTGGTCCTGGACAGTGGCTCTCCTCCAGCACCTCCTCATTCACCTCCTTCTCCATGATGTAGTTATGGAGTTTGGATGTTTGGTCCTGGACAGTGGCTCTCCTCCTGCACCTCCTCATTCACCTCCTTCTCCATGATGTAGTTATGGAGTTTGGATGTTTGGTCCTGGACAGTGGCTCTCCTCCAGCACCTCCTCATTCACCTCCTTCTCCATGATGTAGTTATGGAGTTTGGATGTTTGGTCCTGGACAGTGGCTCTCCTCCAGCACCTCCTCATTCACCTCCTTCTCCATGATGTAGTTATGGAGTTTGGATGTTTGGTCCTGGACAGTGGCTCTCCTCCAGCACCTCCTCATTCACCTCCTTCTCCATGATGTAGTTATGGAGTTTGGATGTTTGGTCCTGGACAGTGGCTCTCCTCCTGCACCTCCTCATTCACCTCCTTCTCCATGATGTAGTTATGGAGTTTGGATGTTTGGTCCTGGACAGTGGCTCTCCTCCTGCACCTCCTCATTCACCTCCTTCTCCATGATGTAGTTATGGAGTTTGGATGTTTGGTCCTGGACAGTGGCTCTCCTCCAGCACCTCCTCATTCACCTCCTTCTCCATGATGTAGTTATGGAGTTTGGTTTGTTGGTCCTGGACAGTGGCTCTCCTCTGCACCTCCTCATTCACCTCCTTCTCCATGATGTAGTTATGGAGTTTGGATGTTTGGTCCTGGACAGTGGCTCTCCTCCTGCACCTCCTCATTCACCTCCTTCTCCATGATGTAGTTATGGAGTTTGGATGTTTGGTCCTGGACAGTGGCTCTCCTCCAGCACCTCCTCATTCACCTCCTTCTCCATGATGTAGTTATGGAGTTTGGATGTTTGGTCCTGGACAGTGGCTCTCCTCCAGCACCTCCTCATTCACCTCCTTCTCCATGATGTAGTTATGGAGTTTGGATGTTTGGTCCTGGACAGTGGCTCTCCTCCAGCACCTCCTCATTCACCTCCTTCTCCATGATGTAGTTATGGAGTTTGGATGTTTGGTCCTGGACAGTGGCTCTCCTCCAGCACCTCCTCATTCACCTCCTTCTCCATGATGTAGTTATGGAGTTTGGATGTTTGGTCCTGGACAGTGGCTCTCCTCCTGCACCTCCTCATTCACCTCCTTCTCCATGATGTAGTTATGGAGTTTGGATGTTTGGTCCTGGACAGTGGCTCTCCTCCAGCACCTCCTCATTCACCTCCTTCTCCATGATGTAGTTATGGAGTTTGGATGTTTGGTCCTGGACAGTGGCTCTCCTCCAGCACCTCCTCATTCACCTCCTTCTCCATGATGTAGTTATGGAGTTTGGATGTTTGGTCCTGGACAGTGGCTCTCCTCCAGCACCTCCTCATTCACCTCCTTCTCCATGATGTAGTTACGGAGTTTGGATGTTTGGTCCTGGACAGTGGCTCTCCTCCTGCACCTCCTCATTCACCTCCTTCTCCATGATGTAGTTATGGAGTTTGGATGTTTGGTCCTGGACAGTGGCTCTCCTCCAGCACCTCCTCATTCACCTCCTTCTCCATGATGTAGTTATGGAGTTTGGATGTTTGGTCCTGGACAGTGGCTCTCCTCCAGCACCTCCTCATTCACCTCCTTCTCCATGATGTAGTTATGGAGTTTGGATGTTTGGTCCTGGACAGTGGCTCTCCTCCAGCACCTCCTCATTCACCTCCTTCTCCATGATGTAGTTTATGGAGTTTGGATGTTTGGTCCTGGACAGTGGCTCTCCTCCTGCACCTCCTCATTCACCTCCTTCTCCATGATGTAGTTATGGAGTTTGGATGTTTGGTCCTGGACAGTGGCTCTCCTCCAGCACCTCCTCATTCACCTCCTTCTCCATGATGTAGTTATGGAGTTTGGATGTTTGGTCCTGGACAGTGGCTCTCCTCCAGCACCTCCTCATTCACCTCCTTCTCCATGATGTAGTTATGGAGTTTGGATGTTTGGTCCTGGACAGTGGCTCTCCTCCAGCACCTCCTCATTCACCTCCTTCTCCATGATGTAGTTATGGAGTTTGGATGTTTGGTCCTGGACAGTGGCTCTCCTCCTGCACCTCCTCATTCACCTCTTCTCCATGATGTAGTTATGGAGTTTGGATGTTTGGTCCTGGACAGTGGCTCTCCTCCAGCACCTCCTCATTCACCTCCTTCTCCATGATGTAGTTATGGAGTTTGGATGTTTGGTCCTGGACAGTGGCTCTCCTCCAGCACCTCCTCATTCACCTCCTTCTCCATGATGTAGTTATGGAGTTTGGATGTTTGGTCCTGGACAGTGGCTCTCCTCCAGCACCTCCTCATTCACCTCCTTCTCCATGATGTAGTTATGGAGTTTGGATGTTTGGTCCTGGACAGTGGCTCTCCTCCGCACCTCCTCATTCACCTCCTTCTCCATGATGTAGTTATGGAGTTTGGATGTTTGGTCCTGGACAGTGGCTCTCCTCCAGCACCTCCTCATTCACCTCCTTCTCCATGATGTAGTTATGGAGTTTGGATGTTTGGTCCTGGACAGTGGCTCTCCTCCTGCACCTCCTCATTCACCTCCTTCTCCATGATGTAGTTATGGAGTTTGGATGTTTGGTCCTGGACAGTGGCTCTCCTCCAGCACCTCCTCATTCACCTCCTTCTCCATGATGTAGTTATGGAGTTTGGATGTTTGGTCCTGGACAGTGGCTCTCCTCCAGCACCTCCTCATTCACCTCCTTCTCCATGATGTAGTTTGGATTTGGTCCTGGACAGTGGCTCTCCTCCTGCACCTCCTCATTCACCTCCTTCTCCATGATGTAGTTTGGAGTTTGGATGTTTGGTCCTGGACAGTGGCTCTCCTCCTGCACCTCCTCATTCACCTCCTTCTCCATGATGTAGTTATGGAGTTTGGATGTTTGGTCCTGGACAGTGGCTCTCCTCCAGCACCTCCTCATTCACCTCCTTCTCCATGATGTAGTTCTGGAGTTTGGATGTTTGGTCCTGGACAGTGGCTCTCCTCCTGCACCTCCTCATTCACCTCCTTCTCCATGATGTAGTTATGGAGTTTGGATGTTTGGTCCTGGACAGTGGCTCTCCTCCAGCACCTCCTCATTCACCTCCTTCTCCATGATGTAGTTATGGAGTTTGGATGTTTGGTCCTGGACAGTGGCTCTCCTCCTGCACCTCCTCATTCACCTCCTTCTCCATGATGTAGTTATGGAGTTTGGATGTTTGGTCCTGGACAGTGGCTCTCCTCCAGCACCTCCTCATTCACCTCCTTCTCCATGATGTAGTTATGGAGTTTGGATGTTTGGTCCTGGACAGTGGCTCTCCTCCAGCACCTCCTCATTCACCTCCTTCTCCATGATGTAGTTATGGAGTTTGGATGTTTGGTCCTGGACAGTGGCTCTCCTCCAGCACCTCCTCATTCACCTCCTTCTCCATGATGTAGTTATGGAGTTTGGATGTTTGGTCCTGGACAGTGGCTCTCCTCCTGCACCTCCTCATTCACCTCCTTCTCCATGATGTAGTTATGGAGTTTGGATGTTTGGTCCTGGACAGTGGCTCTCCTCCAGCACCTCCTCATTCACCTCCTTCTCCATGATGTAGTTATGGAGTTTGGATGTTTGGTCCTGGACAGTGGCTCTCCTCCGCACCTCCTCATTCACCTCCTTCTCCATGATGTAGTTATGGAGTTTGGATGTTTGGTCCTGGACAGTGGCTCTCCTCCAGCACCTCCTCATTACTACCCCTTCTCTCCATGATGTAGTTATGGAGTTTGGATGTTTGGTCCTGGACAGTGGCTCTCCTCCTGCACCTCCTCATTCACCTCCTTCTCCATGATGTAGTTATGGAGTTTGGATGTTTGGTCCTGGACAGTGGCTCTCCTCCAGCACCTCCTCATTCACCTCCTTCTCCATGATGTAGTTATGGAGTTTGGATGTTTGGTCCTGGACAGTGGCTCTCCTCCAGCACCTCCTCATTCACCTCCTTCTCCATGATGTAGTTATGGAGTTTGGATGTTTGGTCCTGGACAGTGGCTCTCCTCCAGCACCTCCTCATTCACCTCCTTCTCCATGATGTAGTTATGGAGTTTGGATGTTTGGTCCTGGACAGTGGCTCTCCTCCAGCACCTCCTCATTCACCTCCTTCTCCATGATGATGTAGTTATGGAGTTTGGATGTTTGGTCCTGGACAGTGGCTCTCCTCCAGCACCTCCTCATTCACCTCCTTCTCCATGATGTAGTTATGGAGTTTGGATGTTTGGTCCTGGACAGTGGCTCTCCTCCTGCACCTCCTCATTCACCTCCTTCTCCATGATGTAGTTATGGAGTTTGGATGTTTGGTCCTGGACAGTGGCTCTCCTCCAGCACCTCCTCATTCACCTCCTTCTCCATGATGTAGTTATGGAGTTTGGATGTTTGGTCCTGGACAGTGGCTCTCCTCCAGCACCTCCTCATTCACCTCCTTCTCCATGATGTAGTTATGGAGTTTGGATGTTTGGTCCTGGACAGTGGCTCTCCTCCAGCACCTCCTCATTCACCTCCTTCTCCATGATGTAGTTATGGAGTTTGGATGTTTGGTCCTGGACAGTGGCTCTCCTCCAGCACCTCCTCATTCACCTCCTTCTCCATGATGTAGTTATGGAGTTTGGTGTTTGGTCCTGGACAGTGGCTCTCCTCCAGCACCTCCTCATTCACCTCCTTCTCCATGATGTAGTTATGGAGTTTGGATGTTTGGTCCTGGACAGTGGCTCTCCTCCAGCACCTCCTCATTCACCTCCTTCTCCATGATGTAGTTATGGAGTTTGGATGTTTGGTCCTGGACAGTGGCTCTCCTCCAGCACCTCCTCATTCACCTCCTTCTCCATGATGTAGTTATGGAGTTTGGATGTTTGGTCCTGGACAGTGGCTCTCCTCCACACCTCCTCATTCACCTCCTTCTCCATGATGTAGTTATGGAGTTTGGATGTTTGGTCCTGGACAGTGGCTCTCCTCCAGCACCTCCTCATTCACCTCCTTCTCCATGATGTAGTTATGGAGTTTGGATGTTTGGTCCTGGACAGTGGCTCTCCTCCAGCACCTCCTCATTCACCTCCTTCTCCATGATGTAGTTATGGAGTTTGGTCCTGGACAGTGGCTCTCCTCCTGCACCTCCTCATTCACCTCCTTCTCCATGATGTAGTTATGGAGTTTGGATGTTTGGTCCTGGACAGTGGCTCTCCTCCTGCACCTCCTCATTCACCTCCTTCTCCATGATGTAGTTATGGAGTTTGGATGTTTGGTCCTGGACAGTGGCTCTCCTCCTGCACCTCCTCATTCACCTCCTTCTCCATGATGTAGTTATGGAGTTTGGATGTTTGGTTCTGGACAGTGGCTCTCCTCCAGCACCTCCTTATTCACCTCCTTCTCCATGATGTAGTTATGGAGTGACAGTGGCTCTAACACTCACTAGTCCTCGGCCTCCTTCTTTACGGCTTACGTACAGTCTCAGGGTGCCACCCGCCATGCATGGTAAGGAGCTTTTAGTTTTAACATCCGTGGTCTGAATCTCTTCCTTTGGCCCCTGATTATTCCTGCAGGGTCTGATCACTGGTTCAGATTATTTTTTTATTTGCCATTTGCAGTAAAACCACATTGGAATTCATTAGCAAAAGTCCTCAGTGTGCACAAGTACAGACATAAAACAACATTAAAAGTACAGAAAAAACCCCCAAATAAAACAGTAAAACAATTGTCACTGTGAAAACGATCGGCTAAAAAAGTGCAAGATCATTAAAGTGCTCTGTTCAAACGTATAACAGCTTGTGGGAAGAAGCTGTTAGCATGTCGAGATGTCCTGCATCTCAGAGAACGATATCTTCTGCCAGAAGGAAGAAGCTGGAACAAGGCTTTTCCAGGGTGGCCAGAAGAGTCGTTGATAATTCTAAGAGCTCGGTTTAAAAGTCTAGAGCCTCCAGAACAGGAAGCTCACAGCCCACAGTCTTCTTTGCAGAGCAGAGCACCCTGTTTCCTCGTCACCTGTTCGAGGTTGCCATTTGCCTGTGGTAAATGGCAACCCTAACCCATACTGAGATACTGTGGTATACTGAGATACTGTGGTATACTGAGATACTGTGGTATACTGAGATACTGTGGTATACTGAGATACTGTGGTATACTGAGATACTGTGGTATACTGAAATACTGTGGTATACTGAGATACTGTGGTATACTGAGATACTGTGGTATACTGAGATACTGTGGTATACCGAGATACTGTGGTATACTGAGATACTGTGGTATACCGAGATACTGTGGTATACTGAGATACTGTGGTATACTGAGATACTGTGGTATACTGAGATACTGTGGTATACTGAGATACTGTGGTATACCGAGATACTGTGGTATACTGAGATACTGTGGTATACCGAGATACTGTGGTATACCGAGATACTGTGGTATACTGAGATACTGTGGTATACCGAGATACTGTGGTATACTGAGATACTGTGGTATACTGAGATACTGTGGTATACTGAGATACTGTGGTATACTGAGATACTGTGGTATACCGAGATACTGTGGTATACTGAGATACTGTAGTATACTGAGATACTGTGGTATACCGAGATACTGTGGTATACCGAGATACTGTGGTATACTGAGATACTGTGGTATACCGAGATACTGTGGTATACTGAGATACTGTGGTATACCGAGATACTGTGGTATACTGAGATACTGTGGTATACTGAGATACTGTGGTATACTGAGATACTGTGGTATACTGAGATACTGTGGTATACCGAGATACTGTGGTATACTGAGATACTGTGGTATACCGAGATACTGTGGTATACCGAGATACTGTGGTATACTGAGATACTGTGGTATACCGAGATACTGTGGTATACTGAGATACTGTGGTATACTGAGATACTGTGGTATACTGAGATACTGTGGTATACTGAGATACTGTGGTATACCGAGATACTGTGGTATACTGAGATACTGTGGTATACTGAGATACTGTGGTATACCGAGATACTGTGGTATACTGAGATACTGTGGTATACTGAGATACTGTGGTATACTGAGATACTGTGGTATACTGAGATACTGTGGTATACTGAGATACTGTGGTATACTGAGATACTGTGGTATACCGAGATACTGTGGTATACCGAGATACTGTGGTATACCGAGATACTGTGGTATACTGAGATACTGTGGTATACCGAGATACTTGTAACTGTCCTTAACGTCTGCTATTGTTCCCTCTGGGAGTGAGATCCCTTCTGTGTGGACTACCTTGCCTCTCCGAGTCACCATCCTACTTCATTTCTCGAGTCTGAATGACATCCCGATGTCATGGCTGTAGATCCTGGTGGTTTGGATCAGAGAGTCGATGTCTCTCTCGCTCTTGGCGTACAGCTTGATGTCATCCATGTAGAGGAGGTGACTGATCTTTGCTCCGTTCCTGAGTAAGTAAGTAAGTAATTTTTATTTATATAGTGAATTTTACAGACCACGGTCACCCAAAGCGCATTCCAATGTTCAGAGTCAGATATTGTTCCTATCATTCCACCCACGGTGATGACAGAAGCAAGTCCAGAACACACTGGACCATCAGCTCCAATCAACACCATCCATTCACTCTCTCCTTTACATTCATACCTATGGTGCATGTTTTTAGTGGTAGGGGAAACCGGAGCACCCGGAGGAAACCTACACAGACACGGGGAGAACATGCAAACTCCACTCAGAAAGGCCCTGTTCCGACTGGGATTCAAACCCAGGACCTTCTTGCTGAGAAGCGAGAGTGCTATCCACTCAGCCACCGTGCTGCCCGGTTCCTGAGGCGGTATCCATAGTCAGTCTGGTCGATTATTTGGCTTCGAGAGTTCAGGCCTATGCAGAACAGCAGTGGGGACAGAGCATGTCCTTGGTAGATACCACATTTAATGGTCACTTGTGCGAGCGGCTATTTTCCTCAAGGGTGGTCTTCCACATCCCCATCAAGTTTGCAACAAAGTCCTGTTGATATTGTACAACTTCAAGCATTCCATGATCCATGTGTGTAGCATTGAGTCGTAGGCTTTCTGGTAATCAATCCAGGCTGTGCACAGGTTGGTGTGTCGTGACCGGCAGTCTTGGGCGACTGTTCTGTCAACCAGGAGCTGGTGTTTGCCTCCTCTGGTGTCTCTGTAGGAGCTGGTGTTTACTTTCATATCTAAAATCCTGGAAAAGCTTATAGCTGAACAGCTTTGCTGCCACCTACAGGAAAATAAGAGCTCATCATAGCACTGAAACGGCACTAGTCAAAGTCACAAATGACTTACTACTAGCTGCTGATAATGGACAAGTGTCAGTGCTGGTCCTACTGGACCTTAGTGCTGCATTTGACACAATAGACCACAGCATTCTACTGCAGAGGCTAGAATGTGATATAGGTCTTAGAGGAACAGCCCTTGGCTGGTTTAAATCCTATTTATCAGATCGGTATCACTTTGTCAACGTAAATCAGAACTCGTCGCCTTATTCTGGAGTAGAATTCGGTGTGCCGCAGGGTTCGGTACTCGGAACGATTCATTTCACTCTCTACATGCTGCCGTTAGGAAACATTATCAAAAAGAATGGAATTAATTTCCACTGCTGCAGATGACACACAGCTTTATCTGTCGATGAAGCCAAATCAGACAGATCTGAAGGACCTTAAAACGTGGATGACTCTTAACTTCCTACTTCTCAACCCGGAGAAGACAGAAGTGATCCTACTCGGTCCGAAGCGCCTGCGTGACTCCCTCACTAACCAGATAATCACTCTGATAATGTCAGTATTATACCCAGTAACACTGTGAGGAATCTTGGAGTCATTTTTGACCAAGAACTCTCCTTCAAGGCTTATATAAGCCAAGCAACTAAAACGGCGTACTTCCACTTTGCTAAAATTAGGAATTTCCTTCCTAAAAGTGACGTGGATTTTTTGGGATCAAGGTCCAACTGTAGGCCACATATCTTAGAAGTGATATTGATCACATATAGCCAATAAGATTGCAATTTATTACAATTCCATAGCATGTGTACAAGATCACCTGTTGATGTTTTGCATAGTTGACATTGGTCAGAAATACTGTTGTCAAATTTACTTAATCTATATGGAGTGAAATATGTTCTATGGAAAATATTGAATTGAATTTGTCTGTGTTTGGTAGATACAAGTTTTGTCTGACAAGTTTCAGTAATTTGTCCCATGTTTCGTTCGTGTAGGAGCATCCTCGGTCAGATTCCCATTTTGTCTTAATTGAAGATTTTTCATATGCTGGTAAGTTTCCAACTACAATTCTATACACAGTGGACGTTAAACCTTTTGTAGTCCCGCGCTTTTTGTCAAAAAGGCAAGACTCCAAATGTGTGTCATTTGGTTTAGTTGGAAAGAAGTCCTTTGATTCACTTTTGATCCTATTTCTGATTTGTAAGTATTTGAAAAAAATTGTGCTTGTCTAACTTATAACATTTAGATAATTTGCTGAATTCTGCAAATACGTTATCGATATAAAGGTCATTGACATTTTTTATACCTTTCTTGAACAAAGAAAGGTACAAAGTCGAACAAAGTTTTAACATAGCCAAGGAAAGTGTCACCAAAATTCATCGCCCTCATGGTCTCGAACAGGAAGGATGGCTCTATCCTGTCGAAGGCCTTCTCCGCGTCCATTGACATGATCACTGTTGGTTCTTTATGTTTTTGGTTATAGTCAATAATATGCAAGAGTCTCCTAACATTGTCCGCACCCTGTCTGTTTTTAACAAAACCAGTCTGGTCAGCATGAATAATTTTGGGGATAATGTTTTACTTTGTAATCCGAAGACTGAGGGGTCTGTAGTTAGTCACGTCCTCTGTTACAGAGGCAGAGGCTGAGGATGTTGGGGCGGATACATCCATCTCCCTGGCTGAGGTCACCAAGGTGGTTGGCAGCCTCCATGGTGGCAAGGCTCCGGGTGTGGATGAGATCCGCCCTGACTCTAAAGTCTCTGGATGTTGTAGGACTGTCTTGGCTGACACGTCTCTGCAACATCGCGTGGCGATTGGGGGCGGTGCCAATGGAGTGGCAGACCGGGGTGGTGGTCCCTCTCTACAAGAAGGGGGACCGGAGGGTGTGTTCCAATTATCGTGGGATCACACTTCTCAGCCTCCCCGGTAAGGTCTACTCCAAGGTACTGGAGAGGAGGCTACGTCCGATGGTCGAATCTCGGATTCAGTAGGAGCAGTGTGGTTTTCGTCCCGGTCGCGGAACACTGGACCAGCTCTATACTCTCCATCGGATACTCGAGGGTTCATGGGAGTTCGCCCAACCTGTCCACATGTGCTTTGTGGATTTGGAGAAGGCGTTCGACTGTGTTCCTCGGGGTGTCCTTTGGGAGGTTCTCCGGGAGTACGGGGTCGGAGGTCCTCTGCTGAGGGCCATCCGATCCCTGTATGACCGGAGCGAGAGCTGTGTTCCCTTGCCGGCAGTAAGTCAGACCTGTTCCCGGTGAATGTTGGCCTCCGACAGGGCTGCCCTTTGTCACCGGTTCTGTTCACTGTATTTATGGACAGAATATCTAGGCGCAGCCAGGGGTCGGAGGGGGTCCGGTTCGGACGATGTTGTCCTGTTGGCTCCAACGAACCAGGACCTGCAGCATGCACTGGGGCGGTTTGCAGCCGAGTGTGAAGCGGCTGGGATGAGAATCAGCACCTCCAAATCCGAGGCCATGGTGCTCGACCGGAAAAAGGTGCCTTGCCCTCTCCAGGTGGGTGGAGAGGTCCTTCCTCAAGTGGAGGAGTTCAAGTATCTCGGGGTCTTGTTCACGAGTGAGGGAAGAATGGAGCGTGAGATTGACAGGCGGATCGGTGCAGCGTGTGCAGTGATGCGGTCGCTGTATCGGACCGTTGTGGTAAAGAGGGAGCAGCGTCTGCAGTCAGAGCTGTATCGGACCGTTGTGGTAAAGAGGGAGCTGAGTCGAAAGGCAAAGCTCTCAATTTACCGGTCAATCTTCGTTCCCTCATGAGCTTTGGGTAATGACCGAAAGAACGAGATCGCGGATACAAGCGGTCGAAATGAGCTTCCTCCGCAGAGTGGCTGGGCGCTCCCTTAGAGATAGGGTGAGGAGCTCAGTCACACGGGAGGAGCTCGGAGTAGAGCCGCTGCTTCTTTACGTCGAGAGGAACCAGTTGAGGTGGCTCGGGCATCTGTTCCGGATGCCTCCTGGACGCCTCCCTGGGGAGGTGTTCCGGGCACGTCCCACCGGGAGGAGGCCCCGGGGAAGACCTAGGACACGCGGGAGGGACTATGTCTCCCAGCTGGCCTGGGAACGCCTTGGGGTCCCCCCGGACGAGCTGGAGGAAGTGTGTGTGGATAGGGAAGTCTGGGCGTCTCTGCTTAGACTGCTGCCCCCGCGACCCGGCAACGGATAAAGCGGAAGAAAATGGATGGATGGATGGAGGGGTCTGTAGTTGTTGCAGCTCCGCGTATCCTTTCCAGGTTTAGGAATTACTGTTACACTTGCAAGCTCTAAGGTCTTTGGAAGAGCTTGTCTCTCAAATGCTTCCCTGATGATATTTGTAAGAGGGGATAGTATTTTTTTGGAAAAAGTTTTGAAGTATTCAATCGGGTATCCATCTTGCCCTAGCGCCTTATTATTTTGTAAACTTTTCATTGCCAGGAAGACTTCCTCTTCAGAAATGTCCATATCCAGTAAACCGCGGTCTGCACTGGTCAATTTAGGGAGGTGAGTTACTCATATTCTTTACCTGGAACTCCTTGTTTGCTCGTTTGTATAATGTTTCATAGTATTTTAAATTTAGTGTTTATATCCTTGGACCCTTCTAAGAGCTGTCCATCATCAGTTTCAATGCAATGGATTAGTTTTCTAGCATCTTTTTTTAAGTTGTAATGCAAGAAATCTACTGGTTTTGTTTCCATATTCATAATAATGGTATTTGGTTCTGGCCATTGCAGCTTCAGCTTTGCCTGTACACAAATTATCATAAAAAAATACGTTTTTGCTTTAGAGCGTTGAGAGCTCCAGTTTGTTTAGTTTGAGCATGGTTCTAGTACTCTAATTTAACTTTCCAGCTGTGTAATGCGTTCTTTTTTTTTCTTGTTTTTATGTGAAATATACGAAATGATGTAACCTCTCATATTGGTCTTAAGGGCTTCCCATACAATTGAATGAGAGGCAGTGTTTATATTTGTTTCTATGTAATCTATCTAGTCTATTTTTGTGTTCATAAATGTAATGAAATCAGGGTCTTTCAATAGATAGGGTTTAAATCTCCAATTGCCAGGATGGTGTTTGGAGTCGAGCAGATCAATTTCTAACTTTATGGCATTATGGTCTGAGATAGTGGCTGCTAAATATGAGCAGGTTTGAATTTGCTTGTGAAGTTAAAAACATATCAATTCTGGAATATGTGTTATGTACATTAGAGTAAAAGGAATAGTCTCTCATCACAGGGTTCTGTAATCGCCATATGTCCTTTAAGCCAAGATCCTTCATTCCTTGAGATAGGGCTTTTGCAGATTTGGAGCAATTGGTTGTTGTGGGTGACGATCGGTCTAAAGCAGGGTTCAAAAGATTAAAGTCACCCCCCACTATACATTTGCCCTCTGTTTCTGCTAGCCTCATAATGAAGTTGTTAAAAAAACTTGGATCGTCTATATTAGGGCCATAAACAGACACCAATGTTAATCTGTTTGTATTTATAACACAATCATTTAATACGTATCTACCGGACCTATTCTTGTCTGTTAAATTTAACTGAAATTTTAAGTTTTTATTTATGAGCAGAGCTTTTGATGTGAATGAGGAATAAAAGACATGACCGAGCCAGTCCCTGCGCAGCTTCAGGTGCTCTGTGTCAGTGAGATGGGTCTCCTGAATTAGAGCAATATCTGCATGTTGTTTCTTCAAATATGTTAGTACCTTCTTTCGTTTAATTTACAGATTATTTGTCCAAAACTATTGACCATTAATCAGATAACTTTGTTTTCGAAATAATTATCAACGAGGTATATTTGGTTTAATAAATGATACTGATGTGTAGAGAGAGAGCCCCAAAACCCATTTAAAAGTAATTAAAAAAAACACAAAACCCACCCTACAAAAATAAAAAGTAGAACAAAACAGAAATAACATTCGGGTAGGTACAGCTATATCTATAAATCTGCTGCCCAAGCGGGAGTCATTGGTATTTAAATATCTATACTGCTAAACATATATGACAATGTTGAACGTGTCAACACACATGGAAAATACAGTCTGTACCTGTGTTCGGGGTAATAACGCTAATCGTGTCCAGTTCAGATGATATTAATCTTCCAAAGTGCGCAGAAAGTTTTCCACCTCCGCGGGTGATGTGAAAAGCTTGAATGCCCCTTCGTGGCGCACTCTGAGCTTTGCAGGATAGCGGCTCGCGTACTCCATGTTTTTATCCCGTAGCTTCTTCTTCACCTCGTTGTATGCGAGCATGTTGCGTTGGGTCTCAGCGCTGTAGTATGTCCTTCCCCAAACAGCCTAGGGATAAGGCGCTCCACGAAGGCGGCCGTGTCGTTGCCTTCCACTCTTTCTGGGACATTGATAATCTTAATATTTGACCTCCTACTCCTATTTTCCAAGTCATCAGCCTTTACTTTCAGGAGTTTGATTTTGTTCTCCATTGTGGTGATAGGGGTCACAGCGTCATGTTGTCCTCGTTAGCTCCAACGCGGGTCTCCATTTCCTTCACTTGCTCAAAAAGCGTGGTTTGAGCTTGTTCAATTTTCGCCAGGGATTGTTGTAGGTCAGTTTGGTTCCTGTCTATCTTAGCTGATAGTTCATTGTGTGAGTCACGTATATTCATGACCAACTTCAGAGTTGGTTTTTTGTTCCCCTGCCATCTTGCGGCTAGCTCGTGGTTAGCGTAGCGTTAGTTGGCACGGAGTTAAATTTGTTCGCCAGGAGACGTTGTTTAATTATCGGAGTGCAGTCAGATGACCCAGATGGTTTAATATGTGAGCTCACACGAGACTGGTGTCATACAGGAGCAAAAACAGGTGTATTGCGAGGTCAAATCCCTTGGGTATAACGGAGCTCACAGAGACACGTTCGCCATCGGTGGCTGCTTCCAGGAACTTCCCCTAAAATTCTTCTCTTGGCATACAAAGCCATAAATGGCTTGGCTCCCTCCTATCTTCAAGACATGTTAATGTCTTATAAGATAAGATAAGAATTCCTTTATTCGTCCCACAGTGGGGAAATGTCGTTGTTGCAGCGCACAGACAGGACAGTAGTAAGAGCACACAGGGAGCACACACAATATATACAAATAAGTAGTAGCTATGTTTCTTAGCTAACATAACTACCTGTAGATGCTGAAAATGCTTCAATACCAGTCAAAAATATATATATATGTAGTAGTGCAGTTATATACTGTACAGTTAAATAGTCCAGGATAAAAGTATATAAGTAAAGTGACATGAGGTAAAGTGACATTGTTCTGTGACATTCTGAAGTTGCAGTATTGCACATTGCACATGATTTAAGAATTTACTTATTTACAGATGAATGAAATTTACAGGCTCAGCAGTTCTTATTGTACAGTCTGACAGCAGCAGGAAGGAAAGACCTACGGAACCTCTCCTTCACACAGCGAGGGTGAATTAGTCTGTCACTGAAGCTGCTCTCCAGAGCAGAGAGAGTGTCCTGCAGGGGGCGACAGTCATGGTCCAGCATAGATGTTAGTTTGCTCAGGACCCTCCTGTCCCCCACCTGCTGCACTGTGTCCAGGGAACAGCCCAGGACTGAGCTGGACTTCCTGATGTTCCAGCTTCTTCCTGTCCCTCTCTGTGATGCTGCTGTTCCAGCAGACCACACCGTACAAGATGGCTGATGATTATCAACCAAGCCGAGCACTGCGCTCGCAAAACGCCAGACGTCTGCAGATCCCTAAGGTTTCAAAAAGCACTGTTGGCGGCAGAGCATTTAGCTCCAAGGTCCTTCACTGTGGAATCAGTGCTAGCATCCCACTGGGATGAATAGTGGGGCCTAGGAGCCACCTCAGTCCTGGATCTACAGCCTCAGTCCTGGATCTACAGCCTCAGTCCTGGGTCTACGGCCTCAGTCCTGGTCTACAGCCTCAGTCCTGGATCTACAGCCTCAATCCTGGTCTACAGCCTCAGTCCTGGTCTACAGCCTCAGTCCTGGACCTACAGCCTCAGTCCTGGACCTACAGCCTCAGTCCTGGACCTACAGCCTCAGTCCTGGACATGTATACACATATATTAACAATATGGATGTGTTTGTAACATACAGCAGGAGAATGTTAACGGTGAATAGTATCGGGGGCCATGTGTCTGATGCACAGTGACCTCTGACCTCTCGGTGACTCCAGGCAGAATGAAGAACATCCAGAAGTGGATGCCAAACACCAGCACCACCTGAAACACACACTTTCCCAGCAGAGACTTCTTCAGGTACAAGGCCCGGTCCACGATCATGGTCCCAAACTGCATCAGCAGCATCACCAGGAAGGCCTCGGGAACCTGGTCTTCAGACAGAGACTCAGTGATGTCCGCAGCCGCAGAGTACTTCTGCACACACAAGGTTAGGGTTGGGTTAGGTTAGGTTAGGTTAGGCTAGGGTTGGGTTAGGCTAGGTTAGGTTAGGTTAGGCTAGGTTAGGGTTGGGTTGGGTTGGGATAGGCTAGGCTAGGCTAGGCTAGGCTAGGTTAGGTTAGGTTAGGTTAGGTAAGGTTAGGGTTGGGTTAGGCTAGGCTAGGCTAGGTTAGGTTAGGGTTGGGTTAGGTTAGGCTAGGGTTGGGTTAGGCTAGGTTAGGTTAAGTTAGGTTAGGGTTGGGTTGGGCTAGGCTAGGCTAGGTTGGGGTTGGGTTAGGCTAGGTTAGGCTAGGTTAGGTTAGGGTTGGGTTAGGCTAGGTTAGGTTAGGTTAGGCTAGGGTTGGGTTAGGTTAGGGTTGGGTTGGGTTAGGCTAGGTTAGGTTAGGTTAGGTTAGGGTTGGGTTGGGTTAGGCTAGGCTAGGCTAGGTTAGGTTAGGTTAGGGTTGGGTTAGGCTAGTTTAGGTTAGGTTAGGTTAGGGTTGGGTTAGGCTAGGTTAGGGTAGGGTTGGGTTGGGTTAGGCTAGGCTAGGCTAGGGTTGAGTTAGGCTAGGCTAGGTTAGGTTAGGTTAGGGTTCGGTTAGGTTATGGTTTGGTTAGGGTTAGGTTAGGTTAGGGTTCGGTTAGGGTTCAGTTAGGGTTGAGTTATCAGTGTTAGGGTTAGGACAACCCTCTGACATGTCACTGTACTGTAAAAAATAATATATATGTTTTTATGACATTATAATATATGAGATAATAACTAACCATAAACTCAGGACTCTGACCCCAAAGGTCCAGTATCAAGACTCTGACCCCAAAGACCCAGTATCAGGACTCTGACCCCAAAGGTCCAGTATCAGGACTCTGAACCCAAAGACCAGTATCAGGACTCTGACCCCAAAGACCCAGTATCAGGACTCTGAACCCAAAGGTCCAGTATCAAGACTCTGACCCCAAAGACCAGTATCAGGACTCTGACCCCAAAGACCCAGTATCAGGACTCTGAACCCAAAGGCCCAGTATCAGGACTCTCACCCCAAAGACCCAGTATCAGGACTCTGACCCCAAAGACCCAGTATCAGGACTCTCACCCCAAAGACCCAGTATCAGGACTCTGACCCCAAAGACCCAGTATCAGGACTCTGACCCCAAAGACCCAGTATCAGGACTCTGACCCCAAAGACCCAGTATCAGGACTCTGACCCCAAAGACCCAGTATCAGGACTCTGACCCCAAAGACCCAGTATCAGGACTCTGACCCCAAAGACCCAGTATCAGGACTCTGAACCCAAAGGCCCAGTATCAGGACTCTGACCCCAAAGACCCAGTATCAGGACTCTGACCCCAAAGGCCCAGTATCAGGACTCTGACCCCAAAGGCCCGGTATCAGGACTCTGACCCCAAAGATCCAGTATCAGGACTCTGACCCCAAAGGCCCAGTATCAGGACTCTGACCCCAAAAACCCAGTATCAGGACTCTGACCCCAAAGACCCAGTATCAGGACTCTGACCCCAAAGACCCAGTATCAGGACTCTGACCCCAAAGACCCAGTATCAGGACTCTGACCCCAAAGGCCCAGTATCAGGACTCTGACCCCAAAAACCCAGTACCAGGACTCTGACCCCAAAGACCCAGTATCAGGACTCTGACCCCAAAGACCCAGTACCAGGACTCTGACCCCAAAGACCCAGTATCAGGACTCTGACCCCAAATGGCCCAGTATCAGGACTCTGACCCCAAAAGGCCCAGTATCAGGACTCTGACCCCAAAGACCAGTATCAGGTCTCTGACCCCAAAGACCCAGTATCAGGACTCTGACCCCAAAGACCCAGTATCAGGACTCTGACCCCAAAGGCCCAGTATCAGGACTCTGACCCCAAAGACCCAGTATCAGGACTCTGACCCCAAAGACCCAGTATCAGGACTCTGACCCCAAAGACCCAGTATCAGGACTCTGACCCCAAAGACCCAGTATCAGGACTCTGACCCCAAAGACCCAGTATCAGGACTCTGACCCCAAAGACCCAGTATCAGGACTCTGACCCCAAAGGCCCAGTATCAGGACTCTGACCCCAAAGACCCAGTATCAGGACTCTGACCCCAAAGGCCCAGTATCAGGACTCTGACCCCAAAGGCCCAGTATCCGTAGATGGTGACGATGAAGTTGACGACGTCGATGAGGAACATGAGCGCGTACACGTCACACACAGGGCTGTAGTCCGGGTGGATGATGTCATAGAAGAACTGCCTGATGGGTAAGTAAATGTGCAGTGCTCTGTGGGAATAGAGGAAGAGGAGGAACATGTGATGAAGACTGTGGGCTGAGTGAGGACTCTCTGGTTTCTCTCTCTGGTCTCCCTCTGGTTTCTTTCTCTGGTTTCTCTCTCTGGTCTCCCTCTGGTTTCTTTCTCTGGTCTCTCTCTCTGGTCTCTCTCTCTGGTCTCGCTCTGGTCTCTCTCTGGTCTCTCTCTGGTCTCTCCCTGGTGTGCATCAATGTCCATCAGTGTGTGTATCAGTGTGTGTGTGTTTGTGTGTGTGTGTGTTTTTTTTCAGTGTGTATCTGTGTGTATCTGTGTGTATCAGTGTGTTTGTGTGTATGTGTGTATCAGGGTGTATCAGTGTGTATCAGTGTGTGTGTGTGTGTGTGTATCAGTGTGTATCTGTGTGTGTGTGTGTATGTGTGTATTAGTGTGTGTGTGTGTGTGTGTGTGTATCTGTGTGTCTGTGTGTGTATCAGTGTGTATCTGTGTGTATCTATGTGTGTCAGTGTGTGTATCAGTGTGTATCTATGTGTGTCAGTGTGTGTATCTGTGTGTGTCAGTGTGTGTATCTGTGTGTATCAGTGTGTGTGTGTACGTGTGTATCAGTGTGTGTGTGTGGACCTACACTTCAATGACCGCAGCCTTGGCCTGTAGCATCTTCTCTCGGAGCTGTTGTCTCAGGAGCTGTTTCCGAGTCAGAGGAGTTTGGTTTCGCTTTCTCCTCTTTTTACTGCTCTGCTTCTTGGGTTTCCCTTCTGCAAACAACACAACAACAACACAACAACCCAATGACATATGATATGTTTGTAAGCAGTAGTAGTGATAATGAACCTGACCCTGATCATAAGTCTCCATCCCCCGGTCCTCATAAGTCTCCATCCCCTAGTCCTCATAAGTCTCCATCCCCCGGTCCTCATAAGTCTCCATCCCTTAGTCCTCATAAGTCTCCATCCCCCGGTCCTCATAAGTCTCCATCCCCTAGTCCTCATAAGTCTCCATCCCCCGGTCCTCATAAGTCTCCATCCCTTAGTCCTCATAAGTCTCCATCCCCCGGTCCTCATAAATCTCCATCCCCTAGTCCTCATAAGTCTCCATCCCCCGGTCCTCATAAGTCTCCATCCCCTAGTCCTCATAAGTCTCCATCCCCCGGTCCTCATAAGTCTCCATCCCTTAGTCATCTTAAGTCTCCATCCCCTAGTCCTCATAAGTCTCCATCCCCTAGTCCTCATAAGTCTCCATCCCCAGGTCCTCATAAGTGTCCATCCCCCAGTCCTCATAAGTCTGCGCCTCCTTTAACCTGTGTAGTTATACAGAGTCTGCGCCTCCTTTAACCTGTGTAGTTCTACAGTGTCTGCGCCTCCTTTAACCTGTGTAGTTATACAGAGTCTGCTTCTCCTTTAACCTGTGTAGTTATACAGTGTCTGCGCCTCCTTTAACCTGTGTAGTTATACAGTGTCTGCGCCTCCTTTAACCTGTGTAGTTATAAAAGCACAGTTACCGTCAGACTCTGTGCCTCCTCTCCTCCTGCGACAGCACAGGCAGGTGCTGGAGGAGGTGCTGATAGGGAGGAGCTTCAGACAGCGAGTCTCTCTGCTCCTCTTCTCTGATCCCTGACTCTTCTTCTTGTCCACTTTCTTCTTCAGCTTCTTGAAGAAATCTGGCATCTCCACCTCCTTATTGTCCCACAGACCATGGCCCTAAGGCAGGAGGAGGCAGGAGGAGCAGGGAGGAGACAGGAGGAGACAGAGAGAGGAGGAGACAGAGACAGGAGGACACAGAGAGAGGAGGAGACAGAGACAGGAGGACACAGAGAGAGGAGCAGACAGAGTGAGGAGGAGACAGAGACAGGAGGAGACAGAGACAGGAGCAGACAGAGACAGGAGGAGACAGAGAGAGGAGGAGACAGAGACAGTAGGAGACAGAGACAGGAGGAGACAGAGAGAGGAGGAGACAGAGCCAGGAGCAGACAGAGAGAGGAGACAGAAAGAGGAGGAGACAGAGACAGGAGGAGACAGACATAAGTGTTTATATATGTCTGAATGCACTGAAAAAGATGAGATGAATCTTTGTTATTCTCACTGTGAGAAATGTCAGTGTCATCGTTACAGCAGAGAGAGGACATAAGACCCACACATCAAAGAGTCTGTTATTTAAGATAATAGACAATCAAATTAAGATAAGAATAAAATAAAATGAGATAAACTCTGGGCTATAATTGCACTTGGTTCAAAAGTATTTACAGATGTAAAAAGCCTCGGAGAATATGAGAATATGAGCAGAATAAATATCAGAAATAATATCAACAGGTAAAGTGACTGTGAAATATCAGATATATAATAATACAGTCAAACTAACAGTAAATATCAGATATATAATAATACAGTCAAACTAACAGTAAATATCAGATATATAATAATACAGTCATACTAAGAGTAAATATCAGATATATAATAATACAGTCAAACTAACAGTAAATATCAGATATATAATAATACAGTCATACTAAGAGTAAATATCAGATATATAATAATACAGTCATACTAACAGTAAATATCAGATATATAATAATACAGTCATACTAACAGTAAATATCAGATATATAATAATACAGTCAAACTAACAGTAAATATCAGATATATAATAATACAGTCATACTAACAGTAAATATCAGATATATAATAATACAGTCAAACTAACAGTAAATATCAGATATATAATAATACAGTCATACTAACAGTAAATATCAGATATATAATAATACAGTCAAACTAACAGTAAATATCAGATATATAATAATACAGTCATACTAACAGTAAATATCAGATATATAATAATACAGTCATACTAACAGTAAATATCAGATATATAATAATACAGTCATACTAACAGTAAATATCAGATATATAATAATACAGTCATACTAAGAGTAAATATCAGATATATAATAATACAGTCATACTAACAGTAAATATCAGATATATAATAATACAGTCATACTAAGAGTAGTAAATATCAGATATATAATAATACAGTCATACTAACAGTAAATATCAGATATATAATAATACAGTCATACTAAGAGTAAATATCAGATATATAATAATACAGTCATACTAACAGTAAATATCAGATATATAATAATACAGTCATACTAAGAGTAAATATCAGATATATAATAATACAGTCAAACTAACAGTAAATATCAGATATATAATAATACAGTCATACTAAGAGTAAATATCAGATATATAATAATACAGTCATACTAACAGTAAATATCAGATATATAATAATACAGTCATACTAACAGTAAATATCAGATATATAATAATACAGTCATACTAACAGTAAATATCAGATATATAATAATACAGTCAAACTAACATTAAATATCAGATATATAATAATACAGTCATACTAACAGTAAATATCAGATATATAATAATACAGTCAAACTAACAGTAAATATCAGATATATAATAATACAGTCAAACTAACAGTAAATATCAGATATATAATAATACAGTCATACTAAGAGTAAATATCAGATATATAATAATACAGTCAAACTAACAGTAAATATCAGATATATAATAATATAGTCAAACTAACAGTAAATATCAGATATATAATAATACAGTCATACTAACAGTAAATATCAGATATATAATAATACAGTCATACTAACAGTAAATATCAGATATATAATAATACAGTCATACTAACAGTAAATATCAGATATATAATAATACAGTCATACTAACAGTAAATATCAGATATATAATAATACAGTCAAACTAACAGTAAATATCAGATATATAATAATACAGTCAAACTAACAGTAAATATCAGATATATAATAATACAGTCAAACTAACAGTAAATATCAGATATATAATAATACAGTCATACTAACAGTAAATATCAGATATATAATAATACAGTCAAACTAACAGTAAATATCAGATATATAATAATACAGTCATACTAACAGTAAATATCAGATATATAATAATACAGTCATACTAACAGTAAATATCAGATATATAATAATACAGTCATACTAACAGTAAATATCAGATATATAATAATATAGTCAAACTAACAGTAAATATCAGATATATAATAATACAGTCATACTAACAGTAAATATCAGATATATAATAATACAGTCAAACTAACAGTAAATATCAGATATATAATAATACAGTCATACTAACAGTAAATATCAGATATATAATAATACAGTCATACTAACAGTAAATATCAGATATATAATAATACAGTCAAACTAACAGTAAATATCAGATATATAATAATACAGTCATACTAACAGTAAATATCAGATATATAATAATACAGTCATACTAAGAGTAAATATCAGATATATAATAATACAGTCATACTAACAGTAAATATCAGATATATAATAATACAGTCATACTAACAGTAAATATCAGATATATAATAATACAGTCAAACTAACAGTAAATATCAGATATATAATAATACAGTCATACTAACAGTAAATATCAGATATATAATAATACAGTCAAACTAACAGTAAATATCAGATATATAATAATACAGTCAAACTAACAGTAAATATCAGATATATAATAATACAGTCATACTAACAGTAAATATCAGATATATAATAATACAGTCATACTAACAGTAAATATCAGATATATAATAATACAGTCATACTAACAGTAAATATCAGATATATAATAATACAGTCATACTAACAGTAAATATCAGATATATAATAATACAGTCATACTAACAGTAAATATCAGATATATAATAATACAGTCAAACTAACAGTAAATATCAGATATATAATAATACAGTCATACTAACAGTAAATATCAGATATATAATAATACAGTCATACTAACAGTAAATATCAGATATATAATAATACAGTCATACTAACAGTAAATATCAGATATATAATAATACAGTCAAACTAACAGTAAATATCAGATATATAATAATACAGTCATACTAACAGTAAATATCAGATATATAATAATACAGTCATACTAACAGTAAATATCAGATATATAATAATACAGTCATACTAACAGTAAATATCAGATATATAATAATACAGTCATACTAACAGCAGTAAAGTGACTGGTGAGAAGTTACTGTAGTGAATTATCAGTGACACTTGTGCAGACTCAGCAGTTCCTGTTACACATTCTCGTTGTACAGTCTGACAGCAGCAGGAAGGAAGGACCTGCGAAACCTCTCCTTCACACAGCGAGAAACATGTGATAAAATAGTTCAGTAATTAGTCTAGAGTCTGAGAGACACCATAGAGTCTGAGAGACACCATAGAGTATGAGAGACACCATAGAGTCTGAGAGACACCCTAGAGTCACACCCTAGTGTCTAGACACCCTAGAGCAGGGGTCGGCAACCCGCGGCTCCGGAGCCGCATGCGGCTCTTTAGTGCCCCTTGAGTGGCTCCTGGAGCCTTTTCAAAAATGTCTGAAAATGGAGTGGGAGGGGTATATTTTATTTCTAGTTTCAATGTGGTTTCTGTAGGAGGGACAACATTCTTAACCTTTTCCAATGTAGTAAAAATGTGCATGAGAAATATTCAATTTTAACATTTCTGTCAACAAAAGAACGAATGATACACGGATTGCGTCATCTCCTGCGACGCGCGGTTACGGCTGTTGTAAACAAACCGGCATGTGCCACATGAATCCCAAAGCTATATTGAGAAAGAGTTGATAAGAACCGAGAATTCAGGGAAGAATGGACTGGAACATTTGCTTTCATTGTGAATGAGGAAGGACTGCTTCCTTTTTGCTTTGTGAGAATATATCGAAGAACAAAAAGAGTCATGTGGAAAATTGGCTGCTGACCCCAGTTTGGAGAGAAACAGTGCGATCGCAGTTATTCTGGAGCGGATTCATTTTTGAACTTCTACTACTGAATTTTGTTGCAACACGAGGAACAAAGAAGTGCAAACACTGTTCAGGACATTCAGCTCCAGCCAACTCCAGCCGTGACGACGTGTGACGTGATCGATATAAACAGACAGTTCTGTGATGCAGGTGTGTGAACTCTGAGCCAAAAACGGATTTATTTACTGTATTTCTACAATTGCATGAATGCAACAAAAGGAAAGTTAAACTTAAAGCATATATCGTATAGCAGAGTAGTCACATGGTGCGTCATTCTCTTGCACTACAGTGAAAATACATATAATAATCATGAATGCATATTATGTATTTGTAGCCTATACTTACTCATGTTGATGCTAGGCTAATCTTACTCATGTTGATGCTAGGCTAATCTTACTCATGTTGATGCTAGGCTAATGCAGCTTACAGCCTGTGGTACTTTCATATAAGCCTTATACAAGGCAGTTACGTTTATGCGGCTCCAGACACATTTGTTTTTTGTATTTCTGGTCAAATATGGCTCTTTGAACTTTTTGAGTTGCCGACCCCTGCCCTAGAGTCACACCCTAGAGTCTGATAGACACCCTAGAGTCACACCCTAGTGTCTGATAGACACCCTAGAGTCACACCCTAGAGTCTGATAGACACCCTAGAGTCACACCCTAGAGTCACACCCTAGTGTCTGATAGACACCCTAGAGTCACACCCCAGAGTCTGATAGACACCCTAGAGTCACACCCTAGTGTCTGATAGACACCCTAGAGTCACACCCTAGAGTCTGATAGACACCCTAGAGTCACACCCTAGAGTCACACCCCACCCTAGTGTCTGATAGACACCCTAGAGTCACACCCTAGAGTCACAGCCTAGAATAAGATCATAATTCCTTTATTCGTCCCACAGTGGGGAAATGTCGTTGTTGCAGCGCACAGACAGGACAGTAGTAAGAGCACACAGGGAGCACACAATATATACAAATAAGTAGTAGCTATGTTTCTTAGCTAACATAACTAGCTGTAGATGCTGAAAATGCTTCAATACCAGTCAAATATATATATATGTAGTAGTGCAGTTATATACTGTACAGTTAAATAGTGCAGGATAAAAGTATATAAGTAAAGTGACATGAGGTAAAGTGACATTGTTCTGTGACATTCTGAAGTTGCAGTATTGCACATTGCACATGATTTAAGAATTTACTTAATTACAGATAAATGAAATTTACAGGCTCAGCAGTTCTTATTGTACAGTCTGACAGCAGCAGGAAGGAAAGACCTACGGAACCTCTCCTTCACACAGCGAGGGTGAATTAGTCTGTCACTGAAGCTGCTCTCCAGAGCAGAGAGAGTGTCCAGCAGGGGGCGACAGTCATGGTCCAGCATAGATGTTAGTTTGCTCAGGACCCTCCTGTCCCCCACCTGCTGCACTGTGTCCAGGGAACAGCCCAGGACTGAGCTGGACTTCCTGATGTTCCAGCTTCTTCCTGTCCCTCTCTGTGATGCTGCTGTTCCAGCAGACCACACCATACAAGAGGCTGATGCCACCACAGAGTCATAGAAGGTCTTCAGGAGTGGCCCCTGCACTCCAAAAGACCTAAGCCTCCTCAGCAGGTAGAGGCGACTCTGGCCCTTCTTGAAGAGGGCGTCTGTTTTATGAGTCCAGTCCAGTTTGTGGTTCAGATGAACACCCAGGTACTTGTAAGAGTCCACTCTCTCGATGTCCTTTCCCTGGATGTTCACTGGAGCTGGAGCGGCAGAGTGACGTCTGCGGAAATCCACCACCATCTCCTTAGTCTTCCCCGCGTTGATGAGGAGGTGGTTCATCTCCTTGGTCTTCCCCGCGTTGATGAGGAGGTGGTTCATCTCCTTGGTCTTCCCCGCGTTGATGAGGAGGTGGTTCATCTCCTTGGTCTTCCTCACGTTGATGAGGAGGTGGTTCATCTCCTTGGTCTTCCCTGCGTTGATGAGGAGGTGGTTCATCTCCTTGGTCTTCCCTGCGTTGATGAGGAGGTGGTTCATCTCCTTGGTCTTCCTCACGTTGATGAGGAGGTGGTTCATCTCCTTGGTCTTCCCTGCGTTGATGAGGAGGTGGTTCATCTCCTTGGTCTTCCTCACGTTGATGAGGAGGTGGTTCATCTCCTTGGTCTTCTCCGCGTTGATGAGGAGGTGGTTCATCTCCTTGGTCTTCCCCGCGTTGATGAGGAGGTGGTTCATCTCCTTGGTCTTCCTCACGTTGATGAGGAGGTGGTTCCGCTGACACCAGTCCACAAAGTCCTGTATAACTCCTCTGTACTCTGTGTCATTGTCCTCGGAGCTGAGTCCGATGATGGCAGAGTCGTCTGTAGAACTTCTGTAGAACACAACCGTCCGTGTTGTGTCTGAAGTCCGCAGTGTAGAGGGTGAAGAGGAACGGCGCACGGACAGTTTCCTGGGGGGCCCCCACACTGCAGGTCAGGACCTCCGACACAAATTGCCTGGTTCTCACAAACTGGGGTCTGTCTGTGAGGTAGTCCAGGATCCACTGGGACAGGTCGTAGTCCACTCCAGCTGTCTCCAGCTTGTCCCTGAGAAGCCTCGGCTGGATGGTGTTGAAGGTGCTGGAGAAGTCGAAGAAGAGGATCCTCACAGTGGAGCCGGGTTTCTCTATGTGGGACAGCAAGCGGTGGAGGAGGGAGATGATGGCGTCCTCGACTCCGATGCCCGGCCTGTAGGCGAACTGCAGCGGGTCCATCGCTGGGCTCAGAGTGGAACGGAGATGTCCCAGGACCAGTCTCTCCAGTGTCTTCATGCAGTGGGATGTTAGAGCCACCGGCCTGAAGTCGCTGAGGTCTTTGGCCCGTGGTTTCTTGGGCACCGGTACCACACAGGAGGTCTTCCAGAGCTGTGGTACCGCCCTCAGCTTGAGGCTCAGGTTGAAGACGCGCTCCATCACTCCACAGAGTTTGTCTGCACAGGAGCGAAGGAGCCTGGAGCTGATGTTATCTGGTCCTGGTGCCTTTCTGGTCTTTATCCTCCTCATCTCTGTGCTCACCTGAGCAGCGGTGACTGACCCCCCTGTCAGGGTGCAGGGGGGCTGGGTGGAGTGGGTGCTGAGTAGGGAGGACGGGGGCTCAGTGGTGGGGGGGTGGGGGGGGAGTGTCTCTGGGAACGTGTGAACGATCGTAGGTGTTGCCCTTTGTTCCGCTGCCGTAGTGAGGGGGAGCGTCTGCGCAGGGGGAGGGGAAGGCTGGTCAAAGCGAGCCAAGAATGTATTTAGCTCGTTTGCCTACAGCAAACGAGCAAACGAGGGCAGTGAATGAGTTAATGTAGTCCGTGACACACTCTGTCATGGCATTAATGTCCTCCCCTTGTGGGTCACAGAGCTCGTTCCACAGCGTTGTGTCGAAACAGTCTCTGAGGGCCTCCTCTGTGTTCACGTTCCACAGCTTCACCACACGTGAGACAGCAGGATGCCTACGCACAACCGGCTTATAAATGGGCCATAGATGGACAATGTTGTGGTCGGCTCTGCCCAGGGGGGGAAGGGCAGACGCGGTGTAGGCATCCTTCACATTAACAAAGAATAAATCCAATGTCTTACTGCCTCGTGTGGGAAAGGTGATGTATTGGGTGAAGGATGGGAGAGTAGAGGCTGGAGAGGCGTGATTATAATCCCCTGTGATGATAAACAGGGCCTGGGGGTGCTGTGTTTGTAGACTGCTCATGGTGGAAAAGAGGCTCTCACATGCATTGTCAGCTTTGGCCGAAGGGGGTATATACACTGCTGTAACAATAACGTGACTATACTCCCGTGGCAGATAGTATGGACGCATGCCGATAACCAAAAGCTCAATGTCTCTGCAACAAACCTGCGTCTTTACTGTGCAGTGCTCTGGCTTGCAGTAGTCCGTATTCACAAACACAGCCAGACCTCCGCCTCTCCTCTTCCCACTCGCGGCTGTCCGGTCATCCATGTCCACAGTAGAGTCCGGATTATCAGAGGTCAGCCATGTCTCTGTGTAGATCTGGAGGCTGCAGTGTTTATATTCCCTCTGATAACGCGTCAGGCTGGCCAGCTCGTCTGCCTTGTTGGTCATCGAGCGCACGTTCCCGGTGGTCACGGAGGGCAGAGCGGGTCTGGATCCTCGCCTTCTCCCTCGTACTTTCTGCCCAGCGCGGCGGCTCCTGCACGTCTTTAGCAGCAGCTCGTCCGGGATGTTGTGTCTGTCCTCCGGGAGCACTACGCGGCCTCGCAGCGCTAGTAAGCTCTCCCTGGAGTACGAGACAATGGGCGCGCGGGGCACTCGGGGCACACTCGGGCAGCTCAGACACATAGTGTCCAATCCAGTCCCAAAAACACACCCTAGAGTCACACCCTAGAGTCCCACCCTAGAGTCACACCCTAGAGTCACACCCTAGAGTCGCACCCTAGAGTCACACCCTAGAGTCACACCTAGAGTCACACCCTAGAGTCACACCCTAGAGTCCCACCTAGAGTCCCACCCTAGAGTCACACCCTAGAGTCACACCCTAGAGTCGCACCCTAGAGTCACACCCTAGAGTCACACCTAGAGTCACACCTAGAGTCACACCCTAGAGTCACACCCTAGAGTCCCACCTAGAGTGCCACCTAGATTCACACCCTAGAGTCACACCCTAGAGTCCCACCTAGAGTCACACCCTAGAGTCACACCCTAGAGTCCCACCCTAGAGTCCCACCTAGAGTCACACCCTAGAGTCACACGCTAGAGTCCCACCTAGAGTCACACCTAGAGTCACACCCTAGAGTCACACCCTAGAGTCCCACCTAGAGTCACACCCTAGAGGCCCACCTAGAGTCACACCCTAGAGCAGGCATGTCAAAGTCAAATACATCAGAGGGCCAAAAAAACAAATGTTCTGCGAGCCGAGGGCCGGACTGGTTCAATGTTTATTAACTCATTGCCTGCCAGCCCATTTCAGAACAGGTACTCCATATTGCCAGCAGTTTCTAATGATTTTTTCAAAGACCCACAGAATATTGTGTACTATGACTATCTGAAACCAGATTCTGAAAGAGTAGACTGTCTACTTTCATCAGCAAAAATAATTTTGTTTCTAGCTTGTAATCCCCAGTTGAGTAGAGGGAAGTTTTACTGAAATCACAGAAAAGCTGAGAAAAAAGAGGCACAACAAGTGCATCTAACTGTTTTTAAACCATTCAGAGAGCGCTGCTGCCACCTGCTGGCTCGATTCAATATGCTCTCAAGCTTATCCCCAAACATATTAGATATAATAGACATCTGGGAACATGAAAATAGCGGAAAACGCAATTGACGTAATAGTGCGTCAATGGCAGGCAACGGGCCATGTAAAATTCATTCGCGGGCCAAATCCGGCCCGCGGGCCTTGACTTTGACACATGTGCCCTAGAGTCACACCCTAGAGTCCCATCCTAGAGTCTGATAGACACCTTTGAGTCCCACCCTAGAGTCTGATAGACACCCTAGAGTCCCACCCTAGAGCACCTTGAGGATAGAGCGGTGGAAGAACAGAGCCAGGAGCTGGATGAGGTCGAACAGGACGTATCCGTCTTTCTTCTCGACTCCGATGATGTTCGGCAACGCAAAGGGACGGTCCGCATTAATGCCACGGTACGAAGACGTGGTCCACGGGAAGAACCCAAACTGGAACAGGTACTTTACCACCACGGTGAGCTGAGGAGGAGAGAGGAGGTCAGAGGAGAAGAGGAGAGAAGGAGAGAGGATGTGTCAGAGAGGAGGAGAGAGGAGAGAGGAGAAGAGAGGAGAGAGGAGGGGAGAGGATGTGTCAGAGAGGAGGAGAGAGGAGAGAGGAGAAGAGAGGAGAGAGGAGGGGAGAGGATGTGTCAGAGAGGAGGAGAGAGGGGGGGAGAGGATGTGTCAGAGAGGAGGAGAGAGGGGGGGAGAGGATGTGTCAGAGAGGAGGAGAGGAGAGGAGAGGAGAGAGGATGTGTCAGAGTTGAGAGAGGAGAAGAGAGGAGGAGACAGGATGTGTCAGAGAGGAGGAGAGAGGATGTGTCAGAGAGGAGGGGAGAGGAGAGGAGAAGAGAGGAGGAGAGAGGATGTGTCAGAGAGGAGGGGAGAGGAGAAGAGAGGAGGAGAGAGGATGTGTCAGAGAGGAGGGGAGAGGAGAGGAGAAGAGAGGAGGAGAGAGGATGTGTCAGAGAGGAGGGGAGAGGAGAAGAGAGGAGGAGAGAGGATGTGTCAGAGAGGAGGGGAGAGGAGAGGAGAAGAGAGGAGGAGAGAGGATGTGTCAGAGAGGAGGGGGAGGGAGAAGAGAGGAGGAGAGAGGATGTGTCAGAGAGGAGGGGAGAGGAGAGGAGAAGAGAGGAGGAGAGAGGAGAAGAGAGGAGAGAGGACGAGAGCTCTCTCCCCCCTGACCTCCGTACCATTGTCTCTCTTCCACTCTTCAAATCCAGACTTAAAACCCATCTGTTCAGACTGTCCTACCCCACCTAACACACACGCACACACACCTAACACACACACACGCACACACACACCTAACACACACCTAACACACACGCACACACACCTAACACACACACACGCACACACACACCTAACACACACCTAACACACACGCACACACACCTAACACACACACACGCACACACACACCTAACACACACCTAACACACACGCACACACACACCTAACACACACACACGCACACACACACCTAACACACACGCACACACACACACCTAACACACAACCACCCACCATCCCATAATGCACTACTGTTTTATTCTGTTGATCCTGTTGTTAATGTTTTTTATGTCCTGTACAGTGTCCTTGGGTGTTTTGAAAGGCGCTTTTAAATATTTTATTTATTTATACTTTATTAAGGACTCACATGCAAGCACAGGATCCATAGCTAAGAACTAAATATAGAATAATATATAAGAAATATTGTCCTCCTGTGGACTCACCACCTGCAGAGGGTCAGTGAGGGGCTGGTGCTATGAGACTTGGGTGGCATCTCTGACTGCCACCCCCCTGACCCAGAAATGGATTAAAGGGAAGAACATGGATGGATGGATATAAGAAATAAAATGTATTATTATTATTATTATAGGAGAAGAGGAGAGAGGAGGAGCGAGGAGGAGAGAGGAGGAGAGAGGAGGTCAGAGAGGAGGAGAGAGGAGGAAAGAAGAGGAGAGAGGAGGTCAGAGAGGAGGAGAGAGGAGGAGAGAAGAGGAGAGAGGAGGTCAGAGAGGAGGAGAGAGGAGGAGAGAAGAGGAGAGAGGAGGTCAGAGAGGAGGAGAGAGGAGGAGAGAGGAGGAGAGAGGAGGTCAGAGAGGAGGTCAGAGAGGAGGAGAGAGGAGGAGAGAGGAGGTCAGAGAGGAGGAGAGAGGAGGAGAGAAGAGGGGAGAAGAGGGGAGAAGAGGAGAGAGGAGGTCAGAGAGGAGGAGCGAGGAGGAGAGAGGAGGTCAGAGAAGAGGAGAGAGGAGGAGGGAAGAGGAGAGAGGAGGTCAGAGAGGAGGAGAGAGGAGGAGAGAAGAGGAGAGAGGAGGTCAGAGAGGAGGAGAGAGGAGGAGAGAGGAGGAGAGGGGAGGAGAGAGGAGGTCAGAGAGGAGGAGAGAGGAGGAGAGAGGAGGAGAGAGGAGGTCAGAGAGGAGGAGAGAGGAGGGGAGAGGAGGAGAGAGGAGGAAAGAGGAGATCAGAGAGGAGGGGAGAGGAGGAGAGAGGAGGAGAGAAGAGGAGAGAGGAGGTCAGAGAGGAGGAGAGAGGAGGAGAGAAGAGGGGAGAAGAGGGGAGAGAGGAGGAGAGAGGAGGTCAGAGAGGAGGAGCGAGGAGGAGAGAGGAGGTCAGAGAAGAGGAGAGAGGAGGAGAGAAGAGGAGAGAGAGGAGGTCAGAGAGGAGGAGAGAGGAGGAGAGAAGAGAGAGAGAGGTCAGAGAGGAGGAGAGAGGAGGAGAGAGGAGGAGAGAGGAGGTCAGAGAGGAGGAGCGAGGAGGAGAGAAGAGGAGAGAGGAGGTCAGAGAGGAGGAGAGAGGAGGAGAGAAGAGGAGAGAGGAGGTCAGAGAGGAGGAGAGAGGAGGAGAGAGGAGGTCAGAGAGGAGGAGAGAGGAGGAGAGAAGAGGAGAGAGGAGAGGAGAGAGGAGGTCAGAGAGGAGGAGAGAGGAGGAGAGAAGAGGAGAGAGGAGGGGAGAAGAGGAGAGAGGAGGTCAGAGAGGAGGAGCGAGGAGGAGAGAGGAGGAGGAGAGGAGGTCAGAGAGGAGGAGAGAGGAGGAGAGAGGAGGAGAGAAGAGGGGAGAAGAGGAGAGAGGAGGTCAGAGGAGGTCAGAGAGGAGGAGCGAGGAGGAGAGAGGAGGAGAGAGGAGGTCAGAGAGGAGGAGCGAGGAGGAGAGAGGAGGTCAGAGAGGAGAGAGGAGGTCAGAGAGGAGGAGCGAGGAGGAGAGAGGAGGAGAGAGGAGGTCAGAGAGGAGGAGAGAGGAGGAGAGAGGAGGAGAGAAGAGGGGAGAAGAGGAGAGAGGAGGTCAGAGAGGAGGAGCGAGGAGGAGCGAGGAGGAGAGAGGAGGAGAGAGGAGGAGAGAGGAGGAGAGAAGAGGAGAGAGGAGGTCAGAGAGGAGGAGAGAGGAGGAGAGAAGAGGAGCGAGGAGGAGAGAGGAGAGGAGAGAGGAGAGGAGAGAGGAGGAGAGAAGAGGAGAGAGGAGGAGAGAAGTGGAGCGAGGAGGAGAGAGGAGAGGAGAGAGGAGGAGAGAAGAGGAGCGAGGAGGAGAGAGGAGAGGAGAGAGGAGGAGAGAAGAGGAGCGAGGAGGAGAGAGGAGGTCAGAGAGGAGGAGCGAGGAGGAGAGAGGAGGTCAGAGAGGAGGAGAGAGGAGGAGAGAAGAGGGGAGAAGAGGGGAGAAGAGGAGAGAGGAGGTCAGAGAGGAGGAGAGAGGAGGAGAGAAGAGGAGCGAGGAGGAGAGAGGAGAGGAGAGAGGAGGTCAGAGAGGAGGAGAGAGGAGGGGAGAGGAGGAGAGAGGAGGAGGGAAGAGGAGCGAGGAGGAGAGAGGAGGTCAGAGAGGAGGAGAGAGGAGGAGAGAAGAGGAGCGAGGAGGAGAGAGGAGGAGAGAGGAGGTGGTCAGAGACGAGGAGAGAGGAGGTCAGAGAGGAGGAGAGAGGAGGAGAGAAGAGGAGAGAGAGGAGGTCAGAGACGAGGAGAGAGGAGGGGAGAAGAGGAGATAGGAGGAGAGAGGAGGTCAGAGAGGAGGAGAGAGGAGGAGAGAAGAGGGGAGAAGAGGGGAGAAGAGGAGAGAGGAGGTCAGAGAGGAGGAGAGAGGAGGAGAGAAGAGGAGCGAGGAGGAGAGAGGAGAGGAGAGAGGAGGTCAGAGAGAGGAGGAGAGAGGAGGGGAGAGGGAGGAGAGAGGAGGAGGGAAGAGGAGCGAGGAGGAGAGAGGAGGTCAGAGAGGAGGAGAGAGGAGGAGAGAAGAGGAGCGAGGAGGAGAGAAGAGGAGAGAGGAGGAGAGAGGAGGTGGTCAGAGAGGAGGAGAGAGGAGGTCAGAGAGGAGGAGAGAGGGAGGAGAGAAGAGGAGAGAGGAGGTCAGAGAAGAGGAGAGAGGAGGGGAGAAGAGGAGATAGGAGGAGAGAGGAGGTGGTCAGAGAGGAGGAGAGAGGAGGAGAGAAGAGGAGAGAGGAGGTCAGAGAGGAGGAGAGAGGAGGTGGTCAGAGAGGAGGAGAGAGGAGGTCAGAGAGGAGGAGAGAGGAGGAGAGAAGAGGAGAGAGGAGGTCAGAGAAGAGGAGAGAGGAGGGGAGAAGAGGAGATAGGAGGAGATAGGAGGAGAGAGGAGGTGGTCAGAGAGGAGGAGAGAGAGCTGGAGGTAAGGGAGAAGGTGAGGAGGAGAGAGGAGGTGTCTGTGATGTCACATACCTCAGTGTAGATGATGGCTGTCATCCAGAAGCGTTTGGATGGGCGTGGCACAGACAGCATGGCCCAGAGGAAGAGGAGGATGGGGAGGAAGAGCGAGAGCACCGAGGCTGACACCATGTGGTTCAGGATTATCACAAAGTAACACAACATCTCAGACTTCGACATCACTGTGTTGTACACAGCGATACACAACTTCAGAGGCCGAGGCAACTTCAGGAAGAAACTCTCTGACTCTGAGATCTCCTCACTCTCAAACGCACTGCAACACACAACACACACAACACACACACACACATGAGACACACATGAGACACACAAGTAAGTAAGTGAGTAATATTATATTATTTTTGGGCATTATGGTGCTTTCAGACCGCCAACGCTGAGACGCTGAAGCCCCGCTCACCAGACGCTCACCAGACGGTCACCAGTCTTCTCTAGTTTTCAGACGCAGAGGACTTCACACCGAGATGTTCTGACGCGAACCGGAAGTGCCAGAAGTAGCTCTGATGCTAACAGAGCTATGCTAGCGGCTTCTTGTGTACAGATCTTCTCCAATATGCAGCTTTGCAGCGAGTCTGTGTCTGAGACCTGAGTCAGTTAGTGCAGCTTTAACATACTCAAATGTGGAATACAAGTCAAAATAAGATATAACATGCAATTTTGCCAAATACAACTCTAAACTAAATGCCATGTTAAGAATGAATAGAACAATGAATAAAGAGGCCACATGTCCATGTCAATATGCTATTCATTTCAAAATCTTGTTATTTGCAATATATAAAGACATTGTATCGACACTTTACATATTGAATTGCATTAGAACTTTTGGAATAGAACATTAAATGTCAAAATTGGATATAACATTACACTTTGACAAATACAAAATAAATACTAAAATAACATAATGCATAGCCATTTGACAAATGAATAGACAATTGAATTAAGGTGCCAATAGTCTTCCATAAGTCTGTGCTCACAGACATTCCACGGGCTTTATATAACAGCAGTATGTGTTCACGGAGGTGACTTTATATAACAGCAGTATGTGTTCACGGAGGAGACTTTATATAACAGCAGTATGTGTTCACAGAGGTAACTTTATATAACAGCAGTATGTGTTCACAGAGGAGACTTTATATAACAGCAGTATGTGTTCACGGAGGTGACTTTATATAACAGCAGTATGTGTTCACGGTGACTTTATATAACAGCAGTATGTGTTCACGGAGGTGACTTTATATAACAGCAGTATGTGTTCACGGAGGAGACTTTATATAACAGCAGTATGTGTTCACGGAGGAGACTTTATATAACAGCAGTATGTGTTCACAGGTGACTTTATATAACAGTAGTATGTGTTCACGGTGACTTTATATAACAGCAGTATGTGTTCACGGAGGTGACTTTATATAACAGCAGTATGTGTTCACGGAGGAGACTTTATATAACAGCAGTATGTGTTCACGGAGGAGACTTTATATAACAGCAGTATGTGTTCACAGAGGTGACTTTATATAACAGCAGTATGTGTTCACGGAGGTGACTTTATATAACAGTAGTATGTGTTCATGGTGACTTTATATAACAGCAGTATGTGTTCACGGAGGTGACTTTATATAACAGCAGTATGTGTTCACGGTGACTTTATATAACAGCAGTATGTGTTCACGGAGGTGACTTTATATAACAGCAGTATGTGTTCACGGAGGAGACTTTATATAACAGCAGTATGTGTTCACGGAGGAGACTTTATATAACAGCAGTATGTGTTCACAGGTGACTTTATATAACAGTAGTATGTGTTCACGGTGACTTTATATAACAGCAGTATGTGTTCACGGAGGTGACTTTATATAACAGCAGTATGTGTTCACGGAGGAGACTTTATATAACAGCAGTATGTGTTCACGGAGGAGACTTTATATAACAGCAGTATGTGTTCACGGAGGTGACTTTATATAACAGCAGTATGTGTTCACGGAGGTGACTTTATATAACAGTAGTATGTGTTCATGATGACTTTATATAACAGCAGCATGTGTTCACGGAGGTGACTTTATATAACAGCAGTATGTGTTCACAGGTGACTTTATATAACAGCAGTATGTGTTCACGGAGGTGACTTTATATAACAGCAGTATGTGTTCACAGGTGACTTTATATAACAGCAGTATGTGTTCACAGGTGACTTTATATAACAGCAGTATGTGTTCATGGAGGTGACTTTATATAACAGTAGTATGTGTTCACGGAGGTGACTTTATATAACAGCAGTATGTGTTCACAGGTGACTTTATATAACAGCAGTATGTGTTCACGGAGGTGACTTTATATAACAGCAGTATGTGTTCACGGAGGTGACTTTATATAACAGCAGTATGTGTTCACGGAGGTGCCTTTATATAACAGCAGTATGTGTTCACGGAGGTGACTTTATATAACAGCAGTATGTGTTCACAGGTGACTTTATATAACAGCAGTATGTGTTCACAGGTGACTTTATATAACAGCAGTATGTGTTCACAGGTGACTTTATATAACAGCAGTATGTGTTCACGGAGGTGACTTTATATAACAGCAGTATGTGTTCACAGGTGACTTTATATAACAGCAGTATGTGTTCACGGAGGTGACTTTATATAACAGCAGTATGTGTTCACGGAGGTGACTTTATATAACAGCAGTATGTGTTCACAGGTGACTTTATATAACAGCAGTATGTGTTCACGGAGGTGACTTTATATAACAGCAGTATGTGTTCACGGAGGTGCCTCATACCATCCATCCATCCATCCATCTTCTTCCCTTTAATCCATTTCTGGGTCAGGGGGGTGACAGTCAGAGATGCCACCCAAGTCTCATAGCACCAGCCCCTCACTGACCCTCTGCAGGTGGTGAGTCCACAGGAGGACGGCTGCTCTCTGAGTGTGAGCATAGCCTTGATCTTTCAGTGGGGGCTTTGGGCAAAGTGGGGTTAAGTGTCTTGCCCAAGGACACAACAACAGCAGTCATCAGCGGGAGTCGGTGGAGAAGGTGTAGAGGTGGGAATTGAACCCACAACCTTCAGGCCTGAAGGCCAATGCTCTACCAACTGAGCTACTGTCACCCCTTATACATGTTTTCATATTATTAAACAGTATTTCCGCATCGGCGAACACACTCAAAGCAGTTGCATAAGGTCACAGGAGCGTGACAATGCATATTTTAACAAGCACAGAGTCCCCCATTGTCAGCCCTGGTTTGAGTTCTGGTGACGCCTGGTGTGGGTCCTGTTTTGGATGTTTACAGTATGTTCGGTCTGCTCTCTGATTGGTCGCTGCACAAATGTCCAAAGGAAAGGATGAGTAGAATCCATCTCCTGTGGGCGTCCATTTTTCGCTCCTGCTCCTCCCCTTTGACTTTCCCGCCAAGTCTGTGCGTCTCTACTGAACAGTCCGTACGTGCCGAGAGGTCCGTGCGTTGTGACGCTCGAACACGTGTCACCATAGACTTTGCATTGAAACCCGAGGCAACGCATGATCCGGTCTGAAAGCACCATAAGTCTGTCACTCCACACAGAGATGGGAGGGGCCAGAACTATTGTACATATCAACACAGGAGACACACACACAGGAGACACACACACAGGAGACACACACACAGGAGACACACACACAGGAGACACACACTCGTTCATCAGTGACTCACTTGTTCAGCAGTAACTCGCTGGCCGTCAGATTCCTGGTCTCCTGACTCAGAGGTCTGGGGGATTCTGGGAAGTCCAGGCTTTTCTCCTCCTCTCTCCATCTCCTCCCCTCCTCCTCCTCTCTCCATCTCCTCTCCTCCTCCTCCTCTCTCCATCTCCTCTCCTCCTCCTCTCTGTGGTCCTCCTCCTCTTTGTGGTCCTCCTCCTCCTCCTCTCTGTGGTCCTCCTCCTCCTCCTCTTTGTGGTCCTCCTCCTCCTCCTCTCTGTGGTCCTCCTCCTCCTCCTGCTGGTGTGAGTGTTCGGAGAACTCCTCTTTCTCCTGGACTTTCATTTGTGCTTCTTCATCATCTTCCAGACTGTTCCAAACACAATATAGAGTTACACCTGTGATGTCACATGACCTACACTCTGTTTACTCTGTGATGTCACATGACCTACACTCTGTTTACTCTTTGATGTCACATGACCTACACTCTGTTTACTCTGTGATGTCACATGACCTACACTCTGTTTACTCTTTGATGTCACATGACCTACACTCTGTTTACTCTGTGATGTCACATGACCTACACTCTGTTTATTCTGTGATGTCACATGACCTACACTCTGTTTACTCTGTGATGTCACATGACCTACACTCTGTTTACTCTGTGATGTCACATGACCTACACTCTGTTTACTCTGTAATGTCACATGTTTACTCTGTGTGATGTCACATGTTC